>CM064512.1:61901392-61996392 GCA_032716605.1 Paralithodes platypus | reverse complement strand
GTTTTTCGAGCAATTTTTACGGGCAATTATGGTCTGGACGCTTAAAAAATTACACTTTATCAGAATTCAGCCACCTAACATAATCTACTGTCAGTCTAGTTGTTGTTGTTGTTGTTGTTCCCAAGCTGCCTGGCCGAACAGCCCCGAGTCCCTAACCCCTCCTGCCCGGTTGTCATTTTAAAATGACACTGCGGCAGATGGGCAGGAGCCTGGGTGTCATTTTAATATCCGTAAGCTTGAAAGCCTATTAAGCGTGGTTTGAAAGTCGTGCGTCGAACCGTATGTAAACAAGCCGGTCGGAGCGACGCGCACCTTCCAAAACAAGGAGAAGTCCGACTTTTGTTGTTGTTGTTTTGGAGAACAAGAACAAGTCTTTGTTATTGTCCGATATTGCTAACATCGCATCGAATCTCTCTCCACGGAAATCGTCATCACAACTGAACCAGTTGACCTAGAGATCTCTACTTAATGCCAGTTTACAGATATGAAACAGGGCTACGGTTTGAGATGTGTGTGAATTCTCTAGCAGTTAAAATAACAAAGATAGGGCTAGCCTATTATAACATTTTTCGGCCATATCCCCTGGGCTCTCAGTGCTGTCATTTAGAAAGGCTGCCCGGGCAGGAAGGGTTAAGGAAGGCCATGGCCACGGTCGGGCTTTCCCACAGAGCTCTCAAGGAGTGTAGCCCTTCTGAGCTATCAGAAGAGACTGGATGACTCTGTCGTCGACTCCTGCCCAGGTTGTAACATAGCACCCCATACTATTAAACACATCATAGAAGACTGCATTTCACACAACCACTTACGCCAACAACACTGTCAGTCTAGTTACCGATACCAGTACGAAAATGTCCCAAAATAATACGAGAAAAAACTTGCTCATGGAAAATTGACGGAAAAAGTGCTCGTGTGACAGCGGCCTAATAGTTTGTGGTCAAGATTTCTGGGCGGTGAGGTCTAGCAATCAGTGGCAGGTGTTCACTGAAGTACCTGATCATCAGGGCACCCACCTTAGCCCAGCTACTTCGCAGAGAGTGCATGGTGGTAAAAACTGCTTTAATTATAAGAAATAGACCACAGAACTGTATGTGCAGTAATGTAATGTATAATAAGTAACACCCCGTTCTTAACATTAATCATCAATTACAAACCCCAATGTACTTGAATAAACTAATGAAAGCATATGGTCCTCCCGGGATTCGAACTTGGGACACCACACCCAGAACATAAGCACCTAAACCATTACACCACCAACACAGTTAACGAACAATGCCTTAGACATACTATATCTATCTACAGTATTATCACTACAACTTATATATCACTACAGTACTCCACAATTTGTATCTACCATCACTAACTTAATGTATCATACCACTAATTAGTCGTCTCTTGCAATATCCTGTACAAAATCATATGAGCGTTCATTTGGGCAATTTCCAATCCTCAAAAATATTTCTGGCAATATTTTAGGGTTCTCTGGCATTTGGGATTTATTTGTAATTTACTTAATATCAATTCTAATAAACTGTTAATTTAGAAGTCAATAAGCCATTATTGCTGAGAATATTTGTAAGAAAATGCCCTGGTATGACTACACCCTAAAAGCTATTAAATGTCTACAAAGCTTTGCACTCAACACTATTAAAAACAAAACTGTTAATAAACTTAATTACTAAAGGCAATATAATGTTATGTACAGTTGGGGTCATAATTCCCTTTCCACCCCTCGATCCCTAAACCATAGATCTGGCAGCGCTGGGTGAGTGACCGACTTTCTCACACAGATAATCAGACTCAGGTGGTCAGCTCAAGTCTGATTATCTGTGTGAGAAAGTCGGTCGCTCACCCAGCGCTGCCAGATCTATGGTTCAGGGATCGAGGGGTGGAAAGGGAATTATGACCCCATGTACAGTACAGTATAAAGTCTAAGTTCTCTCTCACATTGAACTTTGACTTTCGACTGTATTTGGTGCTGTGATAATAATATGACCAACTACTATATACAGTAGTACAGTACTGTACTATATATTCAACCAAAATAAACTTATAATTCATTCCATATTGAATCGAACTAAACTTAAAGAGTACAGTAGCTATAAAATCAATCTGTTCTGTAGCTACATGTATTTTAACTTATAATTAAATAATAATAATAATAATAATAATAATAATAATAATACTGTATATTGAAGATAAAAGAAATGCTATACCTGAAATAGCTTGAACTCATAAACATCATAATGAAATTATTGTGTTAATATAAAGCCATTAAACTCAGACACCAAGAATAATAAGCATTATGACATACAGTACTGTATATTCAAGGTGACAAAATTTCATGTATGTATGTATGTATGTATGTATGTATGTATGTATGTATATACTGTATATACTCAGGCACATACCCCCATAGCTGGGGGTGGATTCCTACCCCCCTGCCCCCAGAAGCAAAAGTAGGACATACAGTATACATATATACATACATACATACATACATACATACATACATAAGTGGGCGGTGGAGTGTTAATAATGACTGACAAAAATATAGAAGCAAGTGAGATTAACCTAGGCAATAATAGATCAGAAATTATAGCAGTGACAATAAAAGACAAGGACAACAAAGCAACTGATATAGCAGTGGCTTATATACCACCACAAACTAGAGCATGGAAGCGGGATAAATATGATCAACTAATCACGGAATCTCTAGATGCACTAAAAATACTTTTTAATAGGAGAAATAAATGATTATTAACAGGTGATTTCAATTGTAAGGAAGTCAATTGGGAAGGGTTAGATGCGGAAAATAATAATGAATCTTGGGGCAGTAAATTACTGAATCTAGTTTAATTAAAATGTAAAACTTGCAAACTAAACAAACCAAAATTGGGACAAGGACAATATAAAGTCAAATTAAATTATCAAAATCGCTATGTGGAAACAACGCTTACTAAAATGAAAATTATTAAATAAAAGAACACAATCCACCACATAGGGTGTACATTACTACATGAGCAAGTTAATCTGTTTCCCAAGCAAACTAATCGCACATATAACAACGCACTATCGTCACGTTAAAGGAAGTAGTCAAGTCTAGTAACAGAAAACATGTTAACACAACATGTTACAGAAAACACACGAATCAGAGGGATGGATGAACCATCCAGGCTAGACCTAGTCTTCACCAGTGATCCACATGATGTTAGAAAGATAAATTATCGTTGTCCCTTGGGAAAAAGTGATCACAAGATATTAGAAATGGAGATGGATTTGGGAAAAAATGAGGAGAGAAATGAAGGACATAAAATAAATAGATACAACTATGCTAAAACTGATTTTAAATCATTGAAACATTATTTCCAAAGTATAAATTGGAAGGAACTAGAAAGCCTGGAAATGGTTCAAGACAAATATAGACTTTTCCTGAAAGTATATGAAGAAGGGATACATAAATATGTCCCAAGGTTCCAATCAGGGGTAAAGAAGGAAAAGAATGGTTCAATATAAGATGTAGTAAGGCACAGGATAGAAGAAACCGAGCCTGGAATATAGCACGGAAGAGACATAGTGAAAATAACTGGAATAAGTACAAGGAGAAAAGAAATGAATACGTAAAGATACGACGCGAGGAACAATATAAATATGAAAGGAATATTGTAGAGAAGTGCAAAAATGAGCCAAAACTATTTTATAGATTTGTAAATGGAAAAATAAAAACAAAAGAAGGTATAGTCAGACTAAGAGTTGGAACAAACAGCTATGAGAAAGATAAAGAATTGTGTGAAGTTATGAATGAAAAGCTTCAGTCAGTGTTTGTAAAAGAGGAGGAGTTTATAGAACCTGATAGAGAAATGAGAACACCACAGATGCCTGAAATGAAAGTGACAAAAAGTGAAGTGCTGAAATTGATGCAGGATTTGGACGTGAGGAAATCAATGGGACCAGATGGAGTGGCTGGATGGATCCTCAAAGAATGTGCGGAAGAGTTAGTGGAACCAATCTATGAAATCATCAAATCTTCACTGAATGAGGGAGACCTGCCAGTGGAATGGAAGAGAGCTAACATAGTACCAATTTACAAAGGAGGAGACAGAGAAAACCCGCTTAACTACAGACCGGTGTCCCTCACCAGCATTGTTTGTAAAATTTGTGAGAAAATTATAAGGAAAAAGTGGACACACTTCATTGAGGGACAGGGGGTGCTTAGCGAGAAACAGTTTGGATTCAGGGAAAGGAGATCTTGTGTATCTAATTTATTAAGCTTTTATAGCAGAGTTGTAGATGTTACACAGGAGAGAGAGGGATGGGTTGACTGTTTACCTGGACCTGAAAAAGGCCTTTGACAGGGTGCCTCACAAAAGGTTATTGTGGAAATTGCAGGTTGTTGGAGGTGTACATGGTAGGATGTTAAAATGGATGGAAAACTATTTAATAGGAAGAGAAATGAGGACCACGATACGAGACGAATATTCACAGTGGAGGAGTTTGACGAGCGGAGTACCACAGGGATCAGTGTTGGGTCCGATAATGTTCCTACTTTATGTAAACGACATGCCAGAAAACTTGAATAGTCATATGAATATGTTTGCGGATGACGCTAAGATCATGAAGAATGTCACCTGTATAGAAAGTTGTCAGGATCTTCAAAAGGACCTAGATGAGTTGCACAGATGGAGCCAAATCTGGAAAATGAGTTTCAATGCAGAAAAGTATCATGTTTTGGAAGTGGGAACAAGTGAGATAAGGCCAAGGTGGGAGTACAAATTAGGAATTGAAATAATCGGCAAAACACGGCATGAGAAGGACCTTGGAGTGATAATACAAGATGATCTATCCCCGGAGAAGCATATTAACATGATCATTGGAGGAGCATATGGAATAATAACCAATATGAGAGTGGCATTTAACTATTTGGATGAAGAAATGTTAAGAAAACTGATAATGACTATGATAAGACCAAGATTAGAATATGCAGCAGTGATATGGTCACCACATTTGAAAAAACATATAAACAAATTAGAGAAAGTCCAAAGGATAGCAACGAAGATGATCCCAAGATTGAAGGAGTTGACATATGAGGAAAGACTTAAGACATTACAACTGCCTACCTTGAAAGAGAGAACGGAACGAGGCGACTTAATAACGATGTTCAAGGGAGTAAAAAGTTTGGAACGAGTAGATAGGGAAGATCTATTCGTGAGGGATAATGGAAGGACAAGAGGGCACGAGTTTAAGCTGAGGAAGGGCAGATGTCGTAAGGACACAAAGAAATTCAGCTTCCCATATAGGAGTATAGAGACTTGGAACAACTTGGAGGAGGAGGTGGTGAGAGCGAGGAACATTAACATGTTCAAATCTAGGTTGGATAAAAGTAAATATGGAAATAGGGCAACATAAGTTATGATATGTTAGTCCAAAATACTGGGAACTGGGAATATCCATTACGATACTTGTCTAAGTAAAATGGATTGATTATAAAGTAACTAAGACAGGACAACACGAGCGCTGCTCAATTCCTGTAAACTACAAATAGGTAAATACACAAATTTGAAGACCGAGTGTTCCACACGAAGTGCGGTTCCAGTCTCGCATCCTAATGACTTGTGACGTTCTTTGATTCAAGATCAGACCGCAAAGCCTGATCCCACGTCATTCTTGGTCCGCCACTTGGTGCAGCACACTCCAAATTCATGGACTTGCATCTTTTCACCCAACTTTGTTAATCAATCCTCTCCACATGTCCGAACCATCCAAGCCTGCTAGTACGCGGACAGACAGAAACAGCTAAGGTTGGGTAGAGGATGCCAAACCTCCCTCTGGATATGACCAGTCGAAAATTTCCAGTGCTCAAGTATTAACCCCTTCTGTACCGGTGATGTACTTTTCATTATTTTCTGGCAACTATTAGACGATTTTCTTCAGGTTAGGAAAGATGTTTACCCATGAACAGGCTACGGACTATCTCAATTACTCCTTTTAGCTACCATATATCCTTCCTAAGTTTTAAAAAAAAATCTAAACGTAGCTGATATAAAATACAAAAGACGTCGGCGGTACAAAAGGGGTTAAGAAAGGTGGGTAATATTACTGATTTACTGGTGCTCAAATTTCATGGTGCTTAAAATTCAGTGCCAAACTTTCTGGATCCCAAGTTTCATAAATCGAACAAAGTGAGTAGTGGTGGTGAGATGCATATAGTGTCTCACGATATACTCTTGCATCGCTAATGCCCAAAACAAATGGTTTGCATCTCTAAATCCTAAAAGAAACGGTCATTTGAAACTAGTTTGACATCTCTACCACAGTATACAGTTTGGTGTAAAAATCTGTGTTTCAGTACTCTAATGGAGATTATTTGAAAAGGGGCTGCCAAAGCCAATATGGGCTAAGCCTATGATGGTTCCATATCTAATTTGGATTGTATTATGTTTTTTATTGAGTGTGACCATTTTGATACTGTTATCACAAAACGCACAATTATCACAAATTCTCTCACTTGACTGCCCCACTACTACCACTATACATACATACATACATACATACATACATACATAGAGAGGGATGGAGGTGAGAGAACAAGAGGTCACAGCTACAAACTGAATGTGCCTAATAGTAAATCTGATCTGAAAAGTAAAAGATTTCCTACCAACTCGATTAGTGGGTGGAACAAATTGCCAGCCGAAGTAGTGTCTGCACCATCAGTGCATAGTTTCAAAGCACGGTATGACAAACATATCTTAGGAGGCGGGAATTAATGAGCATGCTCACTCCCGCAAATACAACTAGTGTAAGTACATACATTACATACATACATAAATGTTAAAACTAAGTGCTCCACACGGAGTGCGGTTACGGTCTCACGTCCTAATGGCGGAGCCCTGTTCAGAGCTGTCTCTATTGTTAGGTTTTTTAATCCAAGATCACACTGCATGGTTTGATCCACGTCTTTCTTGGTCTGACCCTTGGTGCAGCTCCCTCCGCGTTCACAAACTTACATCTTTTCACCCATCTTAGTTCATCCATCCTCTCCACATGTCCAAACCATCCAACCTGCTAATACGATCTTCATCACGGATAATCTTGATACCTACCTGTCTCCTCAACTATGGTATTTAAATATGTGGATTCAAAATGCTATTAATAAGAAAAACTAAGTACCCAAAGCCAAATAATTCTCATGATACAAAAAGAAAGAAAACCTAAATGGCACCCCTAAATTGTCAGTCACATAGGTGCATTCTCAACCAGTAACTCCCAAACAGAACCAACTTAATAGGCGCATGCATAGAAGCCATATATCGAGATATTTTGTGTCCGAATTTGTTTGATTGGTGGTCTATAAGGGACAGAGTGACCATCCAAAATCTTACCAGGGTGCATCAACATAATTTAAAATCCATGCTACACTGTACACTGTAGTCTATTAATTATCAATAGGCCAGAAATCTTATCTTTTAACCTCTGTAACTCAAAAAGGGCTGGAGCAATTTGGCTATAAATGTCCACACATATTCCCTGGCTGATTCCTCCAAAATGGAAGAAACATTTGTATGATTACTCTAGTCTTTCTTTACTTATACAGTAGAGGCTAATGATCAAGATTTGTCCTAATTATAATGAATAGAGTATATTGATCTTGGATGATCTCATTAGGACTATAATTTGGCACTAGTTTAGTTGGCTGGGATGGTATGGACATGTGGAGAGAATGGATGAACAAAATTGGGTGAAAAAATGCAGGTCTGTGATTTTGGAGGGAGCTGCACCAAGGGTTACACCGAGGAAGACCTGGGGTCGGACTATACGTGCCGATCTCAAATTAAAAAACTTGACAAGTGAAGCAGCCCTTAACAGGGTTGCCTGGAACGCCGCCATTAGGACATGAGACTGAAACTGCACGTATGTGTGGAGCACTCAGTCTTAAAATTTCATGTAGGTATGTATGTACGTGAGTTGGCACTGGTTGAGATTTAGAGATTGAAATGGTCCAGGAAATGTTGTGATAAAACTGCCAAGCACAAGGCCAAAGCTAACAAGCAACAGTGTGGAAAGATAGAGAAGGTACACTTACTAACATCCTCGCTGTCAGCCACTATAAGGACAGAACACCACTTAGGTTATGTTTCTTCACAGTAGCCCATTCACAAGAGGTCATAATATTTCGGTAAGGGTTGTGTTAAGCCAGTATCACACGAGAGCTTTTATAGTCAACATTCTATGATCAACCTTTTTCTGGCAACATTTCTGGAGTAATTTGCACTGGTATCGGTAACTAGACTGATGGTGGATGAATCTAGGTCACCGAAAAAGTTTGAATGTTTACCTCATAAGCTGCCAGACCAGTGTTGAGGATAAATGTTGAGAGAAAAGCGCTCGTGTGATACCGGCTTTAGCGGGCGTACCGTTGCCTTGTTTACATGAGACGCACGCTCACAGTTACGTTCGTGCCTAATTTGACTTCACTTTTTTACAGAATTATCCCACGGCCAATTATTATTTGCCCCCTGCTGGTAATATATATGATGAAGATAATAAGCCCCCCTCAACCTATTGTAGTTCCTTTATTCATGCAGAGTTTAGTCAAATTTACCAGAACGTCCCAGACTTCTCAAATTGACTAATTCCTTGAACGTGACGATAGTGCGTTGTTGTGTGAGCGATTAATTTGCTTGGGAAACAGATTAACTTGCTCATGTAGTAATGTACACCCTATGTGATGGATTGTTCTTTTATTTCATAAATTTGATTTTAGTAAGCTTTATTTCCACATAGCGATTTTGATAATTTATTTTACCTTTACCGGTATCTTGTATCGTCCCAGTTTTGGTTTGTTTAGTTTGCAAAGTTTTACATTTTAATTGTATCCCACGGCTGGTAACATAACAATTTACCCAACAGCTGGCCGTGGGAAACAATGACGGGGTGAGGGGGCCCCTCCTCATGATCTATTGTCACCCCGGGGCCTCTCCTCATGATCTATTGTCATTATAATACAGGTATATATTACCAGCAAAGGGCAAATACCAGCTGGCCTTGGGAATATTTTGTAAAAAAAGGCAGTCAAAATAGACGTGAACATTACTGCAAGCGTACTAATTATGTAAACAAAGCGACGTGTACGCCCGCTAACACAAACCTTACCAATATTTCCTGCAAAATATCTTTCACCATATACAGCAGTAAACCTTTCTCTTTAGGACATAAACCCCGTCTATCCGGTACTCGGCCATCCAGAAAACCAAGACTTCCAGACGAGCCTTTCAATTTGGACTCCTTACTCAAATTTCCGGGAAAGTTCGGAAGTCTAAGTATTATAGTCCAGAGATCTTGTCCGAACTGTAGTACTCAGACTTCTGGACTTTTCTGTTAGTTTGAGTAATATAGTCCGGATATAATTTTTAAATTTTTTCTTAACATCAATAACCCCTAAATGAAATTACAGTACTGTAATGAAAGCATGTGATTCTCCCAGGATTCAAACCTAGGATATCTCATACAGAACTTACACGCTCTAACCATTACACTATAAAGACAGTTATAAGTATAGCACATGACTATGATAAATATACATTATTATGATATTTACATAACGGTAAAGTACGAAAGCCATAGGTGACTGAAATACAGGGTCATAAAGAGTAAGGTTTCACTGTACATGTATAGGGATTCCTCACTTAAAGTTGCCTAATCTTAAGTTGTTTCATTACTGAACATTAACTCGGGAACAATATTCACTTAAAAGTTCTTATGCTTCATTATTAAGTTGTAAATCAGTCAAAAATATTCCAAATTCACAAGAAAAAAAAAAAAAAAATTCACGTTAAGTGAAGAATTACGGCATCTTTCACAAAATACCTATCACAACTCTCAACATATCCAAAGCAAGGTATCATTTCATATGTTGATTAATCATCATATATTAACTACTACATTGTTTTCAGATAAATCGTTCTTGGTATTATATAACTAAATATTGTACTACAGTATAACAAATGTATAAAAAGATCAGTTTGTGTAATATAACCACATTAGAGTAAAAATATGTACAGTTGCTTCAAGTAATCCCTAGACACAATACCCTGTTCCAAATTAGTAGTCCAGATAACGTGAACCATAACCTCTGTAACTCAAATAGGGCTCGAGTAATTGGACTGTAAATTTCCACACCTATTCCCTGACTGACCCTTCCCAAACATAGAAACATTAGCTTGATTACTCTAGGCGTTTGTGAGTTATAGAGGTTAATGTTTAAGAGTTTTGGTCTACTCAAATAGGGCTCTAGTAATAGGGTGTAAATTTCCACACCTATTCCCTGGCTGACCCTTCCCAAATTATAGAAATATTAGCTCATTACTCTAGGTGTTTGTGAGTTATAGTTCAAGAGCTTTGGCGTACTTACTTTGAATAGGGTATAGTTTGAAACTGTATTGAATGCAGAGGAGATACTGTTTCTCTATCACTACAAAATATTCACATGTTATGTGTACAGTAATGTACGGTCGAGGTTAATAAGTGTTGTCAGATATTTCACAAAGTTTCGGACACTGACTAATACTTTGAGGGATAAGCACTTTACCCAGTTACTATAAAGATACCAATAACACTTTTTGAGCGAAAACCACTGGAATCTATGACAACACTTAAAACCCCCGATTGTACTTGGAAGTTTCATTATAAGTGTTCAGGAATACTAAAAGCAACTATATTAACCCTTTCAGCACGATGGGACCTTTTTACCTTCGGTACTGGCTAAGATTAGACGATTTTATGCAGTTTAAGAAGGACCTGTGTTATTCAGAGGGCTTGTTGAGATAGTATTTACCCCTTTGAGTCCTACAGGTAGATTAGAAGCTGAAGAAAATAGTCTCATGGTAACCAGAATATGATGAGAATTAAATCGTACTGAAGGGGTTAACAGCACTAGTTCTATTTCAAAAGTACAGTGCAGTATATAATATTGAATTCTGATAACTAATTTTTGTGAAGTAACATAATTCTTTATTGGAGTTTTCAGATATTCTGAGTGTTTAAGATCTACATGTGGTATCCCAGGAGGATCACATGCTTTCATTAATTTCATTTGGGAGGCATTTGGTGTTGGGAGCGAAATTAATTACTTAAATTATATTAACCCAGGGACTGCGACAGTCCTTCCGGAAGCACGGTATTTAAAAAATACATACATATGACTAAACTATAAGTATAAGGGCGACCGAACAATTCAACCAGTAGATCTCAATGTCACGATCAAGTTCAACTACTGGTTTAGATGGCCCTGGCTAATCTTTTCCTGCCGACCTGAAGTATAGCCCCTGCTTCCTCCCATACCGGCAAGAGTTTCATTATTACCATATATAAAATTGGTAAGCACGTAAGGAAGGCTAATATCAATTTCTAGAAAGTATACAGGTCTCCCTCACTATCCGATGCCCCGATTTACGATATCATTATAGGTTTTTAGGTGTTTGCGTTTGGGTTTTGGCTGGTCCGAGAACGCATCCCCATTTACCAAAATAATTTTAGGGTTTGCTATATGATTTTTCTAATTAAGATCGGGTTTTCAGGAACGTAACCCAATCGTAAATCGAGGGAGACCTGTATTGAATTTAGTTTTATGTATTTATAATTGTACTGCAGCCGTATTTTAGCTGGTAATTCTGCTAAATATTGATGTTTACAGCTCCAACTTCCTTATACTGTACAGTATCCAGAAACTCGCAAGTGGGCAATTATAGTACACAAGCGAACTATTCTGAAAAACGCTTAGACCACAACAAGCCTATTACTGAGATTTGTTTTTGTTTATGTGTATGAAGGAGACAAAAGGCAATACTGCCTGTAACAAGTGTCCCCTCAAAGTTAAAAGAGTGATAGAGAGCCAAATTCAAGGTGCGTAAAGTCAATTTGTCTGGACACGAAGGTTGAAGCATTTTAAGCCATAGGTTGAGGGAGAGAGTTCCAGAGTTTACATCTTGAGTAGCAAAAAGGGATAATCGGTTCTACACCTGTCAAACCTAGCCCTACTGTATATAATTATCCCCCCCCCCCCAATTTTGTTTTTCTTTTTCTTGCTTATCAATCACCCGTATAGAGCATAAATAGATGACAAAGACAGGGAAAGGTGTTAAGATGACACTGGTTGAGATCTACTGGTTGAAATGGTCGGTAAGGATGTAGTATTCGGGTGTATCGCCTGCTTTGTTAACATTATTCGTACGCTCGCGATCACGTTCCCTTCTATTTTGACTGTAAGGATGTAGTATTCGGGTGTAGCGCCTGCTTTGTTAACATTATTTGTAAGCTCGCGATCACGTTCCCTTCTATTTTGACTGTTTTTGTTGTTTTTTGCCCACCTGCTGGCAATATATATGAGGAAAGGTTTGTTTTGTAATAGTGATAAATCATTGGAATGTACTGCCCCAGCATGTGATTGAGTCAGAATCTTTACAAACATTTGAGCGTAATTTAGACAAGGCATGGAGTTGTTGTTGTTGTTCCCCAAGCTGCCTGGCCGAACAGCCCCAAGGCCCCAAGGCCCCGAGCAATTCCAAGGCCATTACCGAGCGCCCCCACAGAACCCTCCCTGCCGACCACAATAAAGCCTGGGTGACCGAAGCCACTCCATGGCGGGGAGCTGAGGAGGGTGTGGAAACGCCCGGGAAACCAAAGCCCCACCCAGGGCCCTGTGCCCCTCAGCAATGATGAAGAGAAAGTTGAGGGGCAAGGGAAAAATGTGACACTTTGGCTTCCAATCTTGGTAGATTGGGAGGTCAATCCACGGAAAAGACGACGTCACTTGAGATCTAGAAAATATATAAGTTAAAGGAACAGTCAGAGTAAGCTATGGGTATGGCAGAGATCGCTCAGTTCTCACTCTGATAGACCAGCCCATCACTACATGACTAGAACCCAATCCTCTCAGCATCAGCTAGGAAAGGCCCTAGAAAGCCACCTTTGGCGGGGGGATAGCTCCCCTATTTCAACCCCTTTCGGGGTCGGGCACCCGCCCACAAGGCATGGAGTAGACAAGATCTACTTCATAATTATAAAGCTAAACTTCAGTATGATAAAATTGTATTGACAACCACTGCCACAGCCACCACTTTTGGTGCGGGTCCCGAGCTGGATACACAGGTCTAAAAAAGGCCTCTTCCAGAACGTCTACTGTAAGATACTGTAAGATGATGACAATAAGTCATGAGGGGGTGAGGGAGCCCTCAACCTATTATTGTATCCCATGGCAATCAAAATAAACTGGAACGTGATCGTGAACGTACGAGTAATGTAAACAAAGCGGACGATACGCCCGAATACTACAACCTTACCAAATGGTCTACTGGTTGGTATGACATGCTGTGTTCAAACGTTAGGATTCACAACACACACAGAGCACCTCAAGTTTATTGCTTAACGTCAGAATTTGTACAGCCGGGCCTATTTACCCTTTAAGACTACACAATCCTCTAGGGGCGAAATCACACATGCACTTTTTCCGTCAACAATTTATCGGTAATACTGTACAAGTACAGTAGAGGTAATCCTCACTTAAAGTCGCCACATTTTTTAAGTTGTTTCATTAGTACACTGTTCATTAATTTGGGAAGAAAATTAACTGTTGTGCTTTATTATTAACTTGTAAATCAGACACAAATGGCCTAAAATTGCATGAAAAATGACAAAACTAATTGCTTCACTTAACCCTTTCAGTGCGGGGGATTTTTTGATATATTAGGGCTCATTCAGGTACTCCTGATTGTTTACCGGTAAACAAGTGCCTGAATGAAATTCAGTTTTCAGCGAAAAACTAAAAAAAAAAGAGCTTTCATATGATACCAGAACGACCTCTTTAGCTTACGTGATTCGCCCGCAATGTTGCTGCAGACATAGGCACTATTCGCTAACAATTAGCAATGTTCCACTGTATTTGCCTTTGGCAACAATGAATATGTATCGCGAGAGGTGAGGTGAGAGTCTCAGTGTCGTGGCTGGCTTGCTGCAGAACGGACGGGGGCCTGCTGCACTCCTATAGGTAGCGCCAACGAACTTGACAATGATCTTGACCCCTTAACCTCTTATAACTCAAAATTAATGAAAGCTATCAGGCTGACGTTTCTACCACTTGGGAAGTCCTCCAGGAAATAGGTGTGGATATTTACAGCCAGTTTGCTCTAGGCACTTTTGAGTTACAGAGAGGTCAGGGATCAAGATTATTGTCAAGTTCGTTGCCGCTACCTATAATCACACTCACTCGTTTCCACAGTCTCTAATGGGCAAATAATTCCAGGCTATTTCCATGACGTTCTAGTACAGCAACCGCAGTGAAAGGGCTTAAGTTGCTTAATTTAACCCCTTCTGTACTGGCGACATCTTTTATATTTTATTCTAGCTATATTTAGATGATTTTGTGCAGCTTAAGAAGGATCTGTGGTAGTAAAACGGGTTAAGTAAGGTAGTTCGAAGCCTGTTAATTGCTGGAGGCCCTTTTTAAACTGAATAATATCATCCAATGGTAGCCAGAATAAAGTAATAAGGATTTCATCGGTACTGAAGGGATCAAAGTGTTGATTTTCAGGAACATAACTACAACTTTAAGTGAGGAATTACTGTATCACATGAGAGCTTTAAAAAAATATATTATCCAGAAAAGATGCGTGTGTAACTCCAATAATGTATAAGTTGCTATAGATCCTGTAATAAAGGGATTTCTTTTTTCTTTAGATGCCATTTTGGTGTCACAAGTATCAAACGTCAGTGATATATACAGTACAGTACTGTACATATTTAAATTATCAAACTAGGACGATATGATGCGGTTTTTACCACCATGCTCAAGAGCGGGGCTAGGGTGGGTGCCTTGGTGATGATTATTATTATTATTATTATTATTATTATACGAGATGCCGAAGTCTCCAAACAGGGTGCAGAAAAGATCAGGGACTTCAGTGGACGGTTGCCACAGATTGCTAGACCGCAACGTCCAATATATTTATTGATTATCAAAGAACGGGGATATATATTTTATCATGTAAAATTTAGATTATAAGACCAAATGATATATCTTGCACCAGTATTGCCGAATGTTTATGGGTATGGACCTATCTGAGGGTCAAGAGGATCTTATAACACCCATGGCACCAATATGGCAGAAGTTGGCCTATTTCACTATAGTTTATTCGCTGTAAGTAGGCCAGAAATCATGACCTCTAACCTCTGTAACTCAAAAACGACTAGAGTAATCGAGCTAATATTTCTACCATTTGGGAAAAGTCAGTCAAGGAATAGATGTGAACATTTACAGCCAATTTGATCTAGCCCTTTTTGAGTTACAGAGGATAGAGTTCATGATTCTCACCTACTTACATTGAATAGACTATAGTATAGGATCTCTAGTACTATACCCTGTTCCAAATAGGTAGGCCAGATATCGTGAACTCTAACCTCTATAACTCGCAAAAGGGCTAGAGCAAATGGGCCGTACATTTTCACACCTACTCCCTGGCTAACCCTTCCCAAACGGTAGAAATATTAGCTTGATTACCCTAGCTGTTTTTTTGAGCCACAGAGGTTAGAGGTCACAATTTCTGGTCTACTTATTATGAATGGACTATAGCCTATTTCTCTAGTGTAGGATCTCTAGTACTACCTAAAGTGGCTGGCTGGACGTAGAATTTTTCACCCCACTGATAATGGTAAAGTCATAATCAATAGTTTGCCATAACCTTGATGATAAAGCAGGTGAAATCTAGAGAGGTTTATTAACTTGATGCCTCTACAAAGCTGTAGATTAAGTTTTTAATGCTGTACACTCCCTTGTTACAGGGATTTAACTGGACGTTTACCATGAATCGCTAGACCGAGCTGCCCTAACTATTGCTGTCTACCAATGGCATGGTGAGGGATCTAACTGCAGACCCTTCCATCAGCAGTCAGACATGCTACTGACTATGCCACAGCCCGAGGCATTAAACAAATACAGTAGTACTAAACACTGTTCCAAATAAGTAGGCAAAAATTTCTGAACATTAACTGCTATAACTCACAAACGACTAGAGTTAACAGCAAATATTTCTAGCATTTGGGTGGGGTCAGCCAGGGAATAGGTGTGGAAATTCACAGCCCATATTCGCTATCCCTTTTCGAGTTACAGAAGTTAGGGTTCATGATATCTGGTCTATGTATTTGGAACAGGGTATAGTCACAGGCTATTAGAAACACATGAGGACTGGTAAGGAAAAGTGATATTACATAACAGATTAACTTGCTCATGTAGTAATGTACACCCTATGTGGTGGATTGTGTTCTTTTATTTATAAATTATTATTTTACTTAATGCGTTGTTTCCACAGCGATTTTGATTAGTTGTTTTGTCTTTTTACTTTGTTTGTATACGTTTTGGTTCGTTTATTTTGCAAGTTTTACATTAAAATGTATACTTACAATTATGATAAAGTTTGTCATGAACTAATAATTTTGACTGTACCTATGGCATTACCACTTCTCATCTTACAAACTCCCTACATAGACACACTACCACTCCAATGTCTTTATTGGCATGGAAAACATTAACCCTTTCTCTGCGGGGTGTTTTGGGCTATTTAGGGCATATTCAGGCACTCCTGAATGATAAATCAAGCATCTGCATTAAATGAACTGTATTCTGCCGAAAACTAGGCAAAAATAGCTTCAAAATGAGACAAGAACGGGCCTCGTAGGTGGCCTGGTTCACCCGCAGCGGTGCCATAGAAACGCGGGAAACTCGCTATTTGTTAGCACTCGCTCGCTTGGTAACACTGTTGTGAGAGGCAGTGAGAGACCCGCGCGAGACACAGTCTACCTCAGTGGGCCCCTCACGCTCCCGACCACTGACACTCGATTTTTACGTTTTTTACAGGCTTTTAAAGCCTGGAAATTGGTGCAAATTGCCAGGACGTTCCATAACATCACCCGCAGCGAAAGGGTTAAAGAAAGTTTGACTAAATTATGTTAGGAAGGAAAAGGTTGGGTTAGGGTAGGCCAGGTTAGACTTGGTTGGGATAGGTTAGTTTAAGTTAGACATGATTATGTTAGGTTAGACTAGGCTAGGCTAGGCTAGACTTAGTTGGATTAGGTTAGGTTATACAGTATTATGTTAGGTTAGACTAGAGGCAGCCCTGTTCAGAGCTGCCTCACTTGTTAGGTTTTTTAATTCAAGACGAGACCGTTTGGTCTGATCCCACGTCTTTCTTGGTCTGCCACTTGGTGCAGTTCCCTCCACATTCACGGACTTGCATCTTCATGCTGTTTGATACCCTACAGCATCCCCTTTTTAAGTACTTTAGTTCCAAGGTTTCATAACTAGGGATAGATTTGGCTCTGCTATAGTAATAGCCAATCCTCCAGTCCTAACTGGAAGACAGTACAGTATAAGCATTACTGTAGGCCCTGTGCAAATAGCAGCCCACAAAGCCAGAAGCAGGTCTATACTTATCTGGGCATTGTATACATCTGATGATAGGCCAGATTCCCCGGGCACTACTCTGGGGTTCAGGCCCTAAACTACTTGGCAGAAGCAACATCACAAATACATTCTACCTTGTACCCTTTAGTAGGTTATGCACCAACACCAATAAACAGTAAGATGGTGTTAGGGGTTCAGTTCAAGGCTCCTACCACTAGCAGATCAAACACTATTAGGCTATTACAAGAAGCTTAAGCAGGCGATTGTCCTTGCAGATTCCAACCAAAATTATCACCAGTGGGCTTAGCCTTTGTCCATCAAGAACCTGCCTACAAAGCAGCAGGGGAAATTTTAATAGGTTGCCTACCAAGACTAATAACTCTCATCCACCTACTAATTTTGGTTGTATTTTATGACACAAAGTTATACATACATATAGTACATGCATAAATTTAACGACCGAGTGCTCTACACAGAGTGCGGTTCCGGTCTCATGTCCAAATGGCGGCGCTCCAGGCAGCCCTATTCAGAGCTGCCTCACTTGTCAAGGGAAATATATTTTTCCACTATACAGTATTTCAGAGAACCCTCTTCCTCAGGGTTAAGTTATGTTACGTTAGGTTAGGTTAAGGCCAGCCGTATGAGGGCTAGAGCCCACTAGACTGATAGAAATGGATCTTTCTCTCTAGCTTATATTAAGTCAGGTTAGATTAGATTATGATAGGTTAGACTAGGCTAGCTAAGGATAGACTAGGCTATAGTCTATTCGCTGTAAGTAGGCAAGAAATCATGACCTCTATCCTCTGTAACTCAAAACGGGTTAGAGCAAATTGGCTGTAAATTTCCACATATATTCCTTGACTGACTCTTCCCAAATGGTAGACATATTAGTTTGATTATTCTAGTTGTTTTTTAGTTACAGAGGTTAGAGGTCATGATTTCTCGCCTACTTACAGCGAATAGACTATAGCCAAGGATAGACTAGGTTGGGTTAACAGAAGTTAGCCTAGATACCGTAATTAGGGTAGGTTAGGTTTGACGTTAGGTTAGAAGTTACCAAGTTAGATTAGATAAGATAAGAATAGACTAGTCGGATCATTTCAGCTGACGGTAAATTGAATCCCTTAGCAACTGGTTTCTCCATATTTAAGCCGGTATCACACGAGAGCTTTTATAGTGAACATTCGATTATCAAAAAATTTCTGGTAACATTTCTGGAATATTTTACACTGGTATCGGAAACTAGACTGATGGTAGATGAATTTAAGTGAACGAAATAGTATAAATGTTGACCTCATAAGCTGCCAGACCATTGTTGAGGATAAATGTTAAGTGAAAAAGCGCTCATGTGATACCGGCTTTAGCGGAAATATATCAAACTACCATGTCTTTGCGTCCTATAATGCCAGGTTTCCATAATTAACCCCTTGAGGCTCATGACGCGTTTTGGAAGTTTGTTCAGGCTATTATTAAACTATTATATTCAGATAAGGAAGGGTGTATGGAAGTGAGAGGATTAATTGAGATAGTATTTACCATTTTGTTACCAGATGCTTCCTAAATATTATAAAAGCATCTAATGATAGCCAGAAAAAACTGTCAAAATGTGTCATGATCCTCAAGGGGTTGAAATAATGTACAGTATTGCTATTAAATCTTCGCAATAGTTGAGTAATTAACCCTTTCACGCATTTATGACGCAGAGGTTGCCAGATTAGCAATAAGAAATAGAGTTCTCTCACTCTTATAATTACCTCTCCAAAATTAGTTTTCTGCCCACAGCTAACTCAAAGACAACTGCAGAGGTTAAAGTAACTAAACTAAAGGTTTCTAAATACCCCTGATGGTAACAAAGGCTTTAAAGTATCCCCAATATGCTCAAAATCGCGTCATATGTCGGAGAGGGTTAAGGTGAGGACATTGTAATTTACCCTCAACTGAAAATATATCGACTACATACAGGTTAGATAAGAGTCATAAGGCTAGATAAGAATAGACTAGTCAGGTTAGCTAACAACAGGCTAAGTACAGTCTATTCATTATAAGTAGGCCTGAAATCGTGACCTTTAACCTCTGTAACTCAAAAAGGGCTGGAGTAAATGAGCTGTAAAATGTCAACACATATTCCTTGGATGACTCTTCCCAAAGGGTAGAGATATTAGCTTGATTGCTCTCATCTTTTTTTAGTTATGAGAGGTTTGGGTCGAGATTTCAGGCCTACCTATAAAGAACAGGGTATAGTAAGGTTACATAAGAGTACGTAAGACTACAGTATAGTTCGTTCATTCTAGGTTGGGCAGTAATCGTAACCTCTAAACTCTGTAACTCAAAAAGGGCTAGAGCAAATGAGCTGTCAATTTATACACATATTCCCTAGCCAAGTCTTGCTATTTGGTAGAAATATTAGCTCGATTACTTTAATCCTTTTTTGTATACGAGAGGTTAGGGATTACGATTTCTGCCCAACCTAGAATGAACGGACTATAGCCTGGGATGGGTTAGGCTAAGCTAGATTATACACAGATAGGTTAGGTTCGCCTAGACTAATATTAATGTCGACATATGCACTCAAGGTGGCATCCCACGGCTAGATTTTCAACGCTTACATTAGCCAGGATCGGATTTCGGCTTGCGATTCATTGATAAAAATAATAAAAGTCAGTCACAAGGATTAATTAATTCACTCTATAGTCCGTTCATTCTAGGTTGGGCAGGAAAAATCGTAACCTCTAACCACTGTAACTCAAAAAGGGCTAGAGCAAATGAGCTGTTAATTTACACACCTATTCCCTAGCCAAGTCTTCCTATTTGGTAGAAATATTAGCTCGATTACTCTAGTGCTTTTTGAGTTATGAGAGGTTATAGGTCACGATTTCTGCCCAACCTAGAATGAACAGAAAAAATAAGAACCTGGATTTATAAGAATCATGCATAAATATGGCCCTATGGGAGTTCTTTTGGGGAGCTCAGTGGTCTGGTTAAACTTCTCACCAAAAAAAAAAAAAAAAAAAAAAAAAAAATTGCATAAATATAATTATATATACCGGTACTGTACATATATAAATTTTAAGACTGAGGGTTCCACATGAAGTGTGGTTCCGGTCTTGTCCTAATGGTGGCACTCCAGGCAGCCCTATTCAGAGCTGTCTCACTTGTCAGGTTCTTTAACCCTTGGTTCCCGGAAGGGCTCTTGAACGCCCATAAAAAAGCATACCAGAGCTGCCCGGAAGGGCTCTTTAACGCCCAGTGGTTGATAGCCTGTGAGCTTGGTGTGCGAGGCGTCGGTCCGACGCATGTAAACAACAGCCGGCTGGACCGACGCCCCGCATCTCCGGCCACAAGAAGGAGAGCGTCGCTTGTTCGTGTGTGCCTGTATGTTGTTGTTAAGTATCGAAAAGTAGTGTAAAGTGGCTGTTTTTGCCATAAAGTTATCTCCAATGAAATCATCATCACAACTGAACCAGTTGACTTAGAGAGCTCTACTTAACGCCATTCTACAGGTAAGAAACACATCTACGCTTGGGGATGTGCGGGAATGCGGAAGCAGTCAGAATAACAAAGATACGGTAGCCTAGGCTAGACGTTTTTCGGCCAAAACTCCCGGTTTTCGGGGAATATATATATAATACATAGCCGGGGCTGGAGGGTTAATTCAAGTAATGAAAGTCAAACTCAGTGAAAATGAGGGAATATTGGTAGCCAGAATCGGTAAAAACATAGACAAACTGCACCCCCCAAAAAATGCCTGTGCGACATCATCTTTATTGCCCCAAATCAGTGGGATGAAAAATTCACTAACTGGACAGAGATCAAAATTAATCTTTATAAACATTGGGAAGACTCAATACAGTACTTATACACAAAATGTTTCTCAATAATAAAGTGGAAACCAGACATATCAACCGGTAGACCATTTCAACCATTAGATCTCAATTTGGTTGGGTAAATACATCGGTAGAGTGTTTAACTAGGGATCCGCGGGGCTGTTCGGCCAGGCAGCCTACGGAACGACTACTACTACAGTAGTTCGTTCCATGCGCAACAAGATGGATTACATTGGTGAGGTCTTGGATGAGCTCGGTCTCGATATATTTTGCCTCACTGAGACCTGGTTGTTTGAGTCAGATCTAAATATTATTCAAGCTGCGTTGCCTAAAACTCATTCAATAATAAGTGTTCCTAGGCCTTGTAGTGATCATCCGGGTGGTGGAGTAGCGTTTTTATACTCTACGTCACTAGTAAATATCTCTCAGATAAGTCATAACCCAGCCCCTCTTTTTTATGAACTGTTGGAATTGGAAATAAAAGTTTGTCAACAAATCCTAAGAATAGCAGTTATTTACAGGCCTGGCCATCGAGGAACAGATAGAGGTTTTATGGATGAGTTTGGACAGTTTCTTGAAGATTTTTTGGCCAAAACTGGAAGACTCTTGATATGTGGAGACTTTAATTACTGGATCGACAACCCTCATCTGAAACCATTTTCCTCCGATTTCCTTGAATTGACTGACCAGAATAATTTTGTAAATCACGTGTCCAACCCAACTCATATCTCAGGACACACCCTTGACTTGGTTCTGTCTCCCACCGGTTGTGATGGTCTTCTGGATGTTGAGGTGGAGGTTCTGGACTCTTCTATTTTTGATCATTCTCCGATTACTTTCGGCTTTGATTTCCCTAAGCCGCCCATATACGAGAAAGTGATCAGGTTTAGAAACTACAGAAATACTGACCAGAATATTGCTTGCAATGAAATAAGACAGCACCTTGCAAGTATTGATACTTCCAATCTTTCTTCAAACGAGCTGGTGGAGGTACACAATGGCACACTTAAGTCTGTGTTTGATCATCACTATCCGGAGGTAGAAAAGAGAATCATAGTGCGAGATGACTCCCCATGGTACAGCCCTCGAGTCAAATTTCTTAGAAGAGAGCGTAGAAGCGCCGAACGTAAATGGCGGAAAAATAAAACTGACATCACATGGCTGCCATACATGTTGGCAAAAAGAGCCGTAGTCCACACAATCAAAGACGAAAAGAAAGCATATTATCAGGGGAAAGTAGAGTCATATGGTGGTGATCAGAGACAGCTGGCTTCGGTTGTCAGTAGCTTACTTGGAAAAAGACACGTGAACTCAAGACCTTCTGCATCTGATGCGGAGTTGGCTGCAGACTTTGTCAAATTTTTTACTAGCAAGATAACTCGTATGAGACATGAACTGGATGAAGGCCCCTCTAATGAAGAATATTCAATTGTACCCCAACCACGACATACTCCTAATAGTGTCCTCTCATCATTCCATCCGGTGGAGGCTGATGTAGTTTCATCATATATAAGAAACCTTAATAAAACATTTTGTCAATTGGATCCTATAAACGTTTCCAAACTACCTGGTGTATATGATCATGCAGTGGAACTTATTTCCAAAATAGTTAACAAATCTTTCTCCGAAGGCAGCTTCCCAGTGTCTGAAAAACATGCCTTGCTCCAACCTATCCTTAAGAAACCTGGACTTGATGTAGAGAACATGTCGATTGTCGAACTACCGTCCTGTCTCCAACTTGTCTTTTTTATCAAAGATATTAGAGCGTGCCATACTTGATCAACTGCTGCCGCTACTTCAACAAAATGAAACTATTCCTATTTTTCAGTCTGCTTATCGGCAGCATCATTCGACTGAGATAGCATTGATCAGAATACATAATGATTTAGTCAAGAACACTTGTGACGTGAGATCTCATTGTTGGTTTAACTTGATCTCTCTGCAGCCTTCGACACAGTGGATCATGAGCTGCTATTGAGTGATCTTTATGACTGTGGTGTGCGTGACTCTGCTCTCTTGCTTCTCAGGTCATACTTGTCAGGTAGATCCCAGAGTGTGATGACGAATCGGATAGTCTCGGACTCGGCACCCCTGCTCTATGGCGTTCCACAGGGATCAGTGTTGGGTCCTGTTCTGTTCACGATATACACTAGTGGCTTATCTCTTCTGCTTCGTGCACACGGTGTCACCTATCATTTCTATGCTGATGACACCCAGATTTATGTGAGGATCACAGGTATAGCTGATACACAGAGGAAGGTGGAAATGCTGATGACCGATATCAAGAAGTGGATGAGGACAAGAAAACAAACTAAATTATAACAAAACTGAAATTCTCATCATCCGAGGAAACAGAAGGGCTACTGACGCAGTAAATGCCCTCTCCATCGATACGGGTGACTCACAGCTGCAACCAGTAAACTCTGTTCGAAATCTGGGAGTGTATCTGAACTCAAGACTGGATTTTAAGGAGCACATAAATCAGATTGTCAAGAGTTGCTACCTACACATCAGAAATCTCTACTCGGTGAGGCAGTTTATACCTAGACGTTGCCTTCTGACACTGGTCCATTCATTGATATTCTCTCGTGTTGATTATTGCAATGCCTTATTCGTGGGTCTTCCAAATTACATATTAAAGAAAGTCCAATCTGTTCTGAACAGAGCTGCAAGACTCATTTTTGGAATTCCACCAGGAACCCCTACCACTTCTTATCACATCGAACTGCACTGGTTACCAATAAAAGCTAGAATAGAATTCAAGTTGTGTCTGGTAACTTTCAAGGTCCTCAAATTTGGTGAGCCCGGGTATCTTGCAGAGCTGCTCAGGCGTCCACCGGCACGCCATGATGATGACCCCCTGCGTCTTGATGAGCCGTGGGCTTCCCGGCAGTCATCTTTCTTTGAAAAATCATTCTCTTACATGGCTCCAAGGTTATATAACAGACTGCCACTGACCATGAAACAACTAAGTTCTGTTGAGTGCTTCAAGAGGCAACTTAAGACTTTTCTCTTTGAAAGAAGCTATGATCTCGAGAGGGGTGTCATCATCGAGGGCTATAGGGTGTTGGCTATTTGCCATTGCTGGTGGCTGGGTGATGCGTATAGGTTTTGTGTTTCATTGATTTAAGCGATTCGTGTTTGTTTTTTTGGTTTGGTTTTGGTTTTCGAGCGCCAGTGAATTCTGCGGAAAAATTGGCGCTTGTGAGAAATAAGTAACATCTATCTATCTATCTATTGCCTGACGCCGTGATCCCCGAAGGGGTGGCCACGAACGAACCGCCTCCATGCACCTCTGTCCCCATTCAGTCGACGCCCCTCCCCCCCAACCAGCACCGCCTTCGTTCATGTACTTCCTCACTCCATCCTTCCACCACTCATTCGGTCTACCTCTTCCTCTCTGTACCTCCACCTCGCTCTCGTACACCCTCTTAGTCATTCTCTCGCTTTCCATACGTTCCATAAGTAACATGCTTATTCTTATTATTATAATTATTATTATTACTACTAAGGAGCTAACTCCACATCAATGTTGTGGATTTGAGACTCCCTCTGGGAAGACTCCTAAAGAATACCGGCCGCCCAGATGGTGGATGGGTTGACCACAGAATCCTGCCGATCAACTCATGGCATTATCTCACAAGCTGCTGAATAGATGACGCCGTGGATAAGCCTGGATGACATCATCAATAGACGTTGAACTGCGACCCTGTGCAGTTTTGTACAGTTGGCGGTGGAACAACCGTAGATCTTCGGGAATAATCCTAGAGTCAGTGGTCAATGCCTGCTTACTTCGGGCGGGTTCCCAACCCCGAAAGGGGTTGAAATAGGAAAGGTATCCCCCCGCCAAAGGCGGCTTTCTAGGGCCTTTCCTAGCTGATGCTGAGAGGATTGGGTTCTAGTTATGTAGTGATGGGCTGGTCTATCAGAGTGAGAGGTGAGCGTTCTCTTCCATACCCATAGCTTACTCTAACTGTTCCTTTTACATATATAGTATATTTTCTAAATTTCAAGTGGCGGCATCTCTTCCGTGGATTGACCTACCTACTGCCAACTCTCGAGGTTGGCAGATTGGGAGCCAAAACGTCACATTTTTCCTTTGCCCCTCAGCTTTCCCTTCATAATTACTGTGGAGCACAGGGCCTTGGTGGGGCTTCGGTATCCCGGGCGTTTCCGCGCCCTCCTTGGCTCCTCGCCATGGAGTGGCATCGGTCACCCAGGCTTTTTTGTGGTAGTCATGCTGGGTTCTGTGGAGGCACTCGGTTATGGCCTTGGCCTTGTTTGGGGCCTTGGGGCTGTTCGGCCAGACAGCCTGGGGAACAGCAACAGCAATAAAAAACTTTTTACCCAGACACGGCAAGGTTAACATCTCCTTGACTCTCTAGTCCTGTGTTCGCTACACTTATTTCGGCACTGATTTCCGCACAATCGCCATGAAAATTATTTAGAAAATTCAAAGTTTTATTCATTGTAAGTGAATGCAAAATGCTCCATTTTCTTTGTAAATGCTCATTAGTATGCTGGTGTGGTTATATGATCTATCTATCTATGTATCTATAAACTCTGGCATATACCCTATTTTTTTATATTTTTTTATATTTACAGTATATGATGTAACTAACAATACTTAGGCTCTGACCACCTCCCGATCATTATCACCACCAAAACCAGACTCACCCCAGCTAGCCACAAACACACATACACCAATTATAAAAGAGCTAACTGGGAAGCATTCACAAATGAGACAGAACAACACTTCACAACTCTAAACAGTACACCCATCACTAACATCAATAATGCTGTACACATACTCAATAAAACTATCCAAAACGCTGACAAGAAACACATTCCAAGAGGTAACAGAAAAAGACACAACCCCAACTTCACACCAGAAATTCAAAACCCCATCAGACAACGCGACATACTGAAACACTCCCCAGCACCCCACACACAAGACATCACACAACAAATTCAAGCACTCAACACCCAAACTAACAACAAAATACAAGAACAACAAAAACTAAATTGGAATAACTTCCTACAAACACTTGATCACAAAACAAACCCCAAAAAACTCTACAAAACACTAAACAGCATCACACTTTCCAACAGCAACACAACACAATCACATGCTGCAATCACAACAACAGACTCTACTCCTTCATATAAACAACAAGCAAACACTCTCATCAGTCACTTTTCACATGTCAGCCACCTAAAACCTCACAAAGACGACCGACGTGTCATCCGACGTAAGAGACAATTCCCCACAGACCCTGACTATACACCCTTCACCAATCACCAGACAAAGCATATCATCAACAATCTCAAGCACTCACCCGCCTGTGGCCTAGACAACATAAGCAACATACACCTCAGACACCTGGGACCACAAGGCATACAAGCACTCACTAACATATCAAACTACAGCTATTCACACAACACAATACCAGACATTTGGAAGCATGGTATCATCATCACATTCCCCAAACCCAACAAAGACCCCACGCTACCCTCCTCGCACCGCCCCATCACACACCCCTTTGCTCCCCCTCCAAAGTCATGGAACGCCTAGTATTACAACTAATTACACCTGACCTACCCCTAGCTCCAACACAACATGGCTTTAGGCCACTGCACTCCACAAACACTCTTCTCACAGACCTTACACAAAGAGCTTTCGACGGCATCAACTCAGCTAGACCACCACACAGATCACTATTAGCCACACTCGACATTAGTAAAGCCTTCGATGCCATCCCCCGCCACAATCTAACAAACAAAATCTACAACACAAACATGCACAACAACACAAAAAGGTGGCTGGCCAACTTCCTAGCAGGCAGATGTGCACACGTATCTTTTGCCGGTCGTCATCTAAAATCAGAAACTCTCCAAACGGAGTCCCACAAGGATCCGTCCTATCGCCCGCACTCTTCAATCTGTACATGCACGATATAACTACACCCAATACGCCCCAAATAAACTTAGCCTCCTATGCAGATGACATAACACTCGCATGCACACACCATGACCCAAAAAGAGCAACAGATCTCCTTCAACCCTATCTCAACACACTACATGGCTGGTGCACTACAAACAGACTTAATCTAGCCCCAGCCAAATCCACCGCAACCCTGCTCACAAGTTGGACAGGAGAACACGAATACATCCCTCAACTCACCATAAACAACACACCCCTAACACATACACACACACCCAAAATACTAGGAGTAACATATGATACTCATATGACATTCAAACAGAACACCACAAAAATTAAAAAGAAACTGACACCCAGACTTAACACCCTCAGGTCACTTGCTCACACAAAATTTGGACACAACAAAGAAACTACCACCACAGTATATAAACAATACATAAGATCAGTGATGGAATATGCAAGCCCAGCCTGGGCTTCTAACCTAGCTGAAACACATCATAAGACCTTACAGACTATTCAAAACAAAGCCCTGAAGATCATTACAGGCTGCACAGCTACTTCACCCACAGATCACCTACATCAAGAAACCAAAATCCTCAAAGTCAAAGACCATCTGGACATGAGAGGCACTCAATTCCTGGCAGCAGCCTCCACGAACCAAGACCACCCACTAAACTACATGGCAACACACCCACAGACACCAAGAAATATCAAAACAACACCCAGCACACGGTATCACACACAATTATTGTCCTCTCTCCCTCCCTGCCCACCCCGAACCAACTTCCAAAAGCACATCCATACTCATATCTCTCACCGATCCATCCACTCACTCACAGACAACACGCAGCTGCATGCACGACCTCCCGAAATCCATCCTTCCGAATCCTCCCTTCCTCGCGAGGACAGAGTCCACCTGGCCAGGCTGAGATGCGGACACCATCCAGCTCTCCTGAGCTATCAGAAGAGACTGGATGACTCCGTTGTCGACGCCTGCCTGGGATGTAACACAGCACCCCATACCATTAAACACATCATAAAAGACTGCATTTCACACAACCACGTACGCCAACAACACAATCTACACTCAATGAGAGCTCTGTGGGAAAGCCCGATCGTGGCCATGGCCTTTCTCAGGGACTCGGGGCTGTTCGGCCAGGCAGCTTAGAGAACAACAACAACAACAACAACAACAACTAACAATACTTAATGATAGCATTTATGTTGTTTATGGTAGGAAAACCAATGGATAAGATAATCAAACCTCATACTCTTATTAATCAAGGAAATAGGACCATAGGAAAACAATAATTTAACCCTTATTTTCTTAATGATGGGCTTGCATTTTTAGGCCCAAAAGTCATTAGCCCCAAAATTAACAGGTACAGTAGGTAATGATGTAGGAATCGGTTTTTACACCATACCCGAAAGAGGATTTATGGAGCTCCGATCTTACTCTCAACCATCTGAACAATTTTACCAGCACACCTAAACTTCGTTAGATGCGGGAATAGCCTCCCGAAAATATCAAGCCCTGGTGGGGGCACGAACTCTTGACAGCCCACTGGCACAAGTCGGCCTTTCTCTCTCTGGCGTAGGGATGCGGCGACACCACCGCCCACCACTATGGTGGTGCAATCAGCTTCTGTAGCAGTGGACCACTGGTTCCTATCTTCAGAAAATTCCTGTGTTTGATATGCTTCCAGCCGGGGCCCCACTGGGGTAAATAAAATAGCAAAACATTGGTGGAACTGCCATTCAGGTGAAGGACTGCTCTGGGTCTGATCCTTCAGTGATAAGGGTCATAATCAACTTAGTGGAAATGTTACTGTGGAGTGGGTCAGTGGAGGCATGTCTGGGAGCCTGGAGGCAGTTTCTGTTATGGCAATCCCTTTTGGGGAGCTTCCTCTGGAAGCGGGGTCAGATTGATGATGATGACATTCCCACAAACCGGAGGCTATACTGTCTCTCCTCCCACTTTGGACAGATTAACCCCTTCTGTACCAGCAACGTCTTTTAACTTTCTTCTGGCTACTATTAGGACGATTTTATTCAGTTTAAAAAGGGCCTCCAGCAATTAACAGGGTTGGAACTATCTCTCTTAACTATTTTTACACCCACAAATACTTCTTTAACTGCACAAAATCATCTAAATATAGCTAGATAAAGTTAAAAAGACGTCGCCAGTACAGAAGGGGTTAACCAAGGACTCTCCAGTACTGTACTTAAGGGGGTAGTATTCGCTTTTTCTGGACCATCTTCTCCCTCATGTTTAGCATATTAGCTTTGAGGTTTTAAGACGTTCGTTCTGTTAGTTTGGCGATTTTGAGACCTTTCGCCTCATTTTTTTTTTCAATATTAAGACCTTTCGTGCCCTTACGGTGTCAATTTTTTCCTGGCGAGCCTCTAATTTTAGAAGGAAGCGGCCTTTGGCCGGAACATTTTTCTACCGAAAAATGTACAAATTTATCTTGAAAGGGGGTCTAGGGGGTGTTTTCGTAAGCTTAATGAAGGTCTAGCGAGGAAACTCAAAAATAAATAAATAAATAAATATACTGTATAGACCAAAAACCAAGCAGTATCCCCTTAAAATAAGCGATAAGGCTTAGTGTGACACCAGAAACGACGCTGTTCTCGCAAGCTTAGCTGCCACAGTGAAAAAAGAAAGACACAAAGCATTGCGATTCGCAAGGTCGCGACATCATGCCATAAATAACCATCTCGTCTGAGTGGGATACGGTTCATGTTACAAATTAAATAAGTACAGTACAGTAATCTCAATCATCGTCAACTCCTCCAGAACCGTTACCTTAGGTTAAAACTATAAACTTTTTAGCACGATGATGATTTCCATCTTTTATTCTGGCCATAATTTGACAAATTTAATCAGTTTTGGATGGACCTCTGTGCTTGATTTACCCCCCCCCCCATAAAAAATGAAAGAATGATAGACAGCCAAATTCAAGGTACATTAAAGAGTCAAAATATCTTGAAGGAGTTTAAGTCACAGGATGAAGGAAAGACAGATTGAGAGAGATTGGTCGAAATGGTCTACTGGTTGAGATAAACTAGAACCACAAACCATTTATAATATCAAATCAATGGACTAGGATCCTAAGGTTCAAAGTCAATCAGACCACTCTCCGAAATGGCCACATCCTGAACGGCCAGACTCCTAATCTAACCTTACTCCTTAACCTAACCTTATGTATACCTAATCTAATCTAACCTAACTTAACATGAATTAACTGAACCTACCCTTAACTAACTCAATCTAACCTAACCTAACCTGAACTAAGTCAACCTAAGCTAAACTAACCTAGCCTAATCTACCTGAACTAACCAAGACAGTTAAGGATTGTGGCCATTTAGGAGCGTGGCCATTTTGACCTCCTTCCGACTCACAATATGAAAGACGCATCTTACGCTGCACTGTTCCGAGGTTAACACATTTTGGAAGACAAATTTTTATTTGAGATTTCTGTTATGTATCATTCTTTGCTGTACTATAGAAGGTAGAGAATGGTATAGTTTATTCATTATGGTATTGTGACCCCTAGCCTCTGGGAACTCGGGAAGGGCTGGAGCAAATGGGCTGTAAGTTTCCACACCTATTTCCTGTATGACCTGTGGTAGCACGTTCCGCGCTCACAATCGAGAGGTCCCGGGTTCAATTCCTGGGCACTGTGAGACAGATGGGCAGTCTCCTAACACCCAATGCTTCTGTTCACCTAAACAGCAAATTAGGTACCTATACTGTTTCTTTTCAGCTGACGATAAATTGAATCTCTTAACAGCTAATTTCTCGATATACTTAATGGAAAATATGAAACCACAATGTCTCTGCATCATATTAAGACCAAGTTTATAAAATTATCAACATATTTCACTGCATAATCTTCAAAATAACTGAGAAATATTGATGGGAACTTTGCAATTTACTGCCAGGCTCCAAAGAACAAAGAGACGGAGATGAACAACCGCGGCTACAAGCTGTTTCAGTGTATGCCCCTCAACTTTACTTTATTTAACTTTTTCCCAAATGGTAGTAATAAAATCTCAATTGATCAAGTACTTTAAGAGTAGTAGTCGTTCCCTAGGTTGTCTGGCCGAACAGCCCAGCCAACCTAGGGAACGACACAGCCAGGGGAGCCAACCCAGCCCCGAGTACTTTAGAGTGAGAGAGGCTAGGGGTCGGTATTTCTAGATTTTTCATAATGAAGAAACTACAGTATACTAAGTAGATGAGCTTATTCCGTTCCAATACATGTTTTTTTTTCTAACAGAGCTAGATGTAATAATATTTCTATGTATTTAATATTTTCTATTAACAATATAATTATTTTTATGAAGTTTTACTGACTATTCAACAAAATATACATACAGTATATACAATCAGCAATAGCAGAGATATTTACAAAACAAGCAGTCTCTCTAATATCAACCCTTTGAGGACTATGATGCATTTTGACACTTTAATCTGGCTATCATTTGATTATTTCATGCAGTTTAGGAAGAAACTCTAGGAATCTAAGGGGTCAAAACCAACTCAATTCTGCCCCAGACTCCCACAGATCCTTCCTAAGCAGAATAAAATTGTGTAATAATAACCAAAATAAACTGGTAAAATGCATCCTAATCCTCAAAGGGGTAAAATACACCCCAAAGCGAGAATAAGATCAAAAGAAGTGGGGCCGTTGAGATCGTCCGCTCTCCCAATGATTATGAAGGACTTCCCAACTCACAATATTAACCCTTTCAGTGCGGGTGACCACCTTTAACCCTTCTTTGGCAGCACGTACCTTTTGTCGTGTGAAATAAATTTGGACTAAGTGGCGGTTCACAACTTATGTCGTGTGCCATTTTCAGCACGTAATGTTGCAGAGAGAGAGAGAGCTGAGCGGTGCGAGGAGCGTAGTAAGGCTATGACCGCCGCCCACGGTCACCGCGGTGGGCCAACTGAAGTGAAAACCACCCTTCCATCCCCCCTCACACTCGCTACACAGGGAATTATGTAGGGAAAGTACCTAATTACACGTACATGGTTTTTGCACTCGTGTTGCGCGATCGTTGCAAGAAAACCAGTGGTCGTACAAGGATGGTTGGGGTGTCATTGGAAAGCTCTGTTTATGCCCTTTCAGGGATAGATACTTGTTTTACACTCTGGGTCTTATTTAGGCATGAAAATGATCACGTAAACAACCCTATTTAGGGTAAAAACACCCCGCTGGGCGGTACATATAAATTACCGCCTAGGCCGCTCGTAAGGTGTTAAACCCTGAGGCGCAGAACGTAATCCATGTGGTTTGTAGCATATTTTAAACCTTGAAATATTTGTTTTGTCTATGTGTGTGAAGGAGACAAAAGGCAAAGCTGCCTGTAACAAGTGTCTCCCTCAAAGGTTGAAAACGTGACAGAGCCAAAATCAAGGTACATGAGAGGTAATTTAGATGTTTTGGAAAGATGTCTGGTGTGCTTATTAGGTGTTGTGAATTGAATAGGAGGAGGTGTTTGTGAGTTAGCTGAATTACTCTCTGTGTAGGGGAGATACAAATAGAAACAGTGGGGCATGCCAGGCAAATGAAACAGGAGTTCCAGCAACTCCTTATCATATGCCTATGTGGCCTCCCCTGGGTACTACCGTGATCGATTGGTGCCTACAATTCTGCAATACCCCAGATGCACCTTGAACATTTTAATTTAGTTATTCCAAACCTTTTCAGTTATCTTTCAATGATGGTTATACTATTTTTAGATGACTAACTTCACTAAATTTTCCCAAGTACACATTAATAAATACTAAGTAAAACTGGCATCTGTGCACCTCAAGGGGTAAATTGTATTCTGGCTACTTTTAGACGATTATATTTAGTATATGAAGAACCTCTAACAGCTAAAAGATCGCACACTATCTAAATTACCCCTTTTAACTATAACAGATACTTCTTATTTCTGCATATATATTTTACTATAGCATTATTTCCACATACTGTAGTGATTTTGATTAGTTCTTTTGTCTTTATATTTTGTCGTTCCTGTTTTGGTTAGTTTATTTTGCAAGCTTAACATTATAATAATAAATATCTAAATACTGTATACCTATACTGTACTGAAATATAATATAACAGACGTCACCCGTCCTGAAAGGGTTAAAGGTTTGCTCATCGTAGTCGGGCAAGGAGAGGTCTAGCATCCTCGGAATATTATCACATAAAGATAAGTCATTCTATAATTAATTACCAGTTAATAACAGGAAACTATCTTTTGAGACATGTACTGTATATATAAAGGCTGTGTCACACGAGCCAGTTTTCCCTTAATTTTTACAGGGAATCGTGGTCTGGCAGCTTCAAAATTTAAGTTTCATAAGCATTAAACTAACTAACACAATCTACCTTCGATCTAGTTTCCAATTCCACTGCAAGAGTCTAAAAATAGTACGAGACGAGAAAGAACTTGATCCGTCAAAAACTGCCTAAAAAATATGCACGTGTGACACTGTCTTAAGATTTTGTGTAGCTACTTTATATAGGTATAAAAAGTTATTTTAATAATTTGGAAGAACTAGTATATAAATTTCACTTTTATTAACATTTAACCTCTTCAGTATGATGGAAACATAATACATATATTCTGGCAAACATTAAAGAATTTTGTTCAGCTTATGAATAACATCTAGTAATGAAGAGAGTAAAATCTATCACAATTAGCTGTATAATACAGGCAGGGCATTTATAAACTGCATAAAATAATTTAAAGATAGCCAGAATAAAATTTAAGTACTGTAGTGCCATTGTATAAGAGGTATAATTACTGAATTATTCTGTTTACTGTACATACAAACATATATGTATGTATGTTTGTATATTTTTATTACATTATCATTACCGGTATTAGGATTATGAGCTTAGAGCAGGTAGAGTACAACTACTGTGCATGATAATGAGATAACCCTATCATTACATACATCAAGAACAGGAAGAAAGGAAAATATCAATGCAGCAGAACCTTCCTTTTAGCAACATCTCTATTAAACAAAAACCTCTCAGTAATAACATAATGATGCCGTATATACAACCATGCACTCCCTGCTCTAGAACTGGGCTAGGGTGGGTGCCCTGATGTTTCAGAGACTTCAGTGGACAGTTGCCAGAGATTGCTAGACCGTACCGTCCGCCAACAGCACTGTGGTCTGCCAACAACACACTGGCTGGCCCGAGGCTCCAACCCTCCGCCTCTCTTTTTGCAGGCCAGTGCTTTACCAACCGTGCAACACTATATCATAATAGGTCCCTCAGGGCCTCCAATAACAAGCATGTAGAGCCACTGATGCAATGGCTAATGGTATTGCTTGGGATCAAACTGCCGACCCTTCGCTCAGCAGCCAGACGTGCTACCGACCATGCCCGGTCCGTGGATTGAGTGACGTATTCTTACGTGGACCAATCAGTTATGTAAAACTTGCAAAATAAACAAACCAAAACAGGGACGACACAACATAAAGGCAAAAGAACTTATCAAAATCACTACAGTAGACAAAAACAAAGCAATCATGGGGCTGGCTTGGGTTTGTAAAGACCCTTTTTCACTGTTTTTGTATGTTATTAAGTCATTATTAGCTAGATAAATATCCTTAACCCCTACTGCACCGTAGGATACAGTAATAAAAGTCCCCTCCAGTCCCAAGCAATGTGACCAAAATGGCAAGATGAGCAACCTTCCACCTCAAGAGATGAAGGATGGCTCCCCCAGCCTTCAGAGGGTCTTATATAAGCTGAGAAGTGTTGCCATATCGAGAGCAGTGCTCAAACGGTCGTGGTACCAGACACAGCCTGATACAGGCAGTTACAAGGAAATTACATTACTGACGGCTACTAGCCGTCGCTGGGACTGGGGAGTGACTTATCTACTGACGGCTAGTAGCCGTCGCTGGGATTGGACGGGTTGTTGTTGTTGTTGTTGTTGTTGTTCCCTAAGCTGCCTGGCCGAACAGCCCCGAGTCCCTGAGAAAGGCCATGGCCACGATCGGGCTTTCCCACAGAGCTCTCATTGAGTGTAGATTGTGTTGTTGGCGTAAGTGGTTGTGCGAAATGCAGTCTTCTATGATGTGTTTAATGGTATGGGGTGCTGTGTTACATCCCGGGCAGGTGTCGACAACGGAGTCATCCAGTCTCTTCTGATAGCTCAGGAGAGCTGGATGGTGTCCGCATCTCAGCCTGGCCAGGTGGACTCTGTCCTCGCGAGGAAGGGAGGATTCGGAAGGATGGATTTCGGGAGGTCGTGCTTGCAGCTGCGTGTTGTCTGTGAGTGAGTGCATGGATCGGCGAGAGATATGAGTATGGATGTGCTTCTGGAAGTTGGTTCGGGGTGGGCAGGGAGGGAGAGAGGACAGTAATTGTGTGTGATACCGTGTGCTGGGTGTTGTTTTGATATTTCTTGGTGTCTGTGGGTGTGTTGCCATGTAGTTTAGTGGGTGGTCCTGGTTCATGGAGGCTGCTGCCAGGAATTGAGTGCCTCTCATGTCCAGATGGTCTTTGACTTTGAGGATTTTGGTTTCTTGATGTAGGTCATCTGTGGGTGCAGTAGCTGTGCAGCCTGTAATGATCTTCAGGGCTTTGTTTTGAATAGTCTGTAAGGTCTTATGATGTGTTTCAGCTAGGTTAGAAGCCCAGGCTGGGCTTGCGTATTCCATCACTGATCTTATGCATTGTTTATATACTGTGGTGGTGGTTTCTTTGTTGTGTCCAAATTTTGTGTGAGCAAGTGACCTGAGGGCATAAGTCTGGGTGTCAGTTTCTTCTTAATGTTTGTGGTGTGCTGTATGTATGTCATATGAGTATCATATGTTACTCCTAGGATTTTGGGTGTGTGTGTATGTGTTAGGGGTGTGTTGTTTATGGTGAGTTGAGGGATGTATTCGTGTTCTGTCTAACTTGTGAGCAGGGTTGCGGTGGATTTGGCTGGGGCTAGATTAAGTCTGTTTGTAGTGCACCAGCCATGTAGTGTGTTGAGATAGGGTTGAAGGAGATCTGTTGCTCTTTTTGAGTCATGGTGTGTGCATGTGAGTGTTGTTGTTGTTGTTGTTGTTCCCCAAGCTGCCTGGCCGAACAGCCCCAAGGCCCCGAGCAAGGTCAAGGCCATAACCGAGCGCCCCCACAGAACCCTCCCCGCCGACCACAATAAAGCCTGGGTGACGGAAGCCACTCATGGCGGGGAGCTGAGGAGGGTGCAGAAACGCCCGGGAAACCAAAGCCCCACACAGGGCCCTGTGCCTCTCAGCAATTATGAAGGGAAAGTTGAGAGGCAAAGGAAAAATGTGACGCTTTGGCTTCCAATCTTGGTAGATTGGGAGGTCAATCCACGGAAGAGACGCCGTCACTTGAGATCTAGAAAATATATAAGTAAAAGGAACAGTCAGAGTAAGCTATGGGTATGGCAGAGATCGCTCAATTCTCACTTCTGATAGGCCAGCTATGTCATCTGCATAGGAGGCTAAGTTTATTTGGGGCGTATTGGGTGTAGTTATATCGTGCATGTACAGATTGAAGAGTGCGGGCGATAGGACGGATCCTTGTGGGACTCCGTTTGGAAAGTTTCTGATTCTAGATGACTGACCGGCAAAAGATACGTGTGCATATCTGCCTGCTAGGAAGATTGGACGGGTTAAAAAATCTTATAATAAGCCAAAAATTGTAAAATTTGGGGATACTCAGGTTCCCAGGAAACCTATAACATGTAAACATACGGTTTCTATAACGCTATATCTTATGAAGCAGCACTCTCTAGGTACAATATTTTCCACGTTATAAGAACACTGACTGTACAGTTTATTAAAAGAAAAATATGATACGAACATACTCGTTTGACAAAAAAACTTCAGCAAAGACCAAAACAAAAAATATTAATGATCAAACTAAATGTCCAAACATCCAACCTAACTCCTGAGCGGCGGGCCCCCCCCCCCCCGTATAGAACAGTATAAAAGGCTTGGATCCAAACCTCTATAAAAGGATTTTTTTTCTCCAAATGTTCATAAAAATCAAATGTAAAAATCACTACCGGTATGAGGAAGAAACGCATTAAAGATTTACAAAAACCATATTAAAAAATTATGGATATTTTGAATGAATCTTACTTGATGATATCTTTTTTTAATGGTCATTATTATCTATCATTTCATTACTCAGCGGTTCTGCTCACTAACCAAATATAGCTTAGTAATTACTTATTGTAGCGTTCTCCACTCTTCTAGTGGCACCGAGGAGCACACCGCCCCTTGTTTTGACCCTATTATTATATTATATTACAGTAAATGAAGGTTCTACTGCATTTGCTTTCTCCGCCATGGCTTAGGATAAAGGTCCATGATTTTTTCTCTAAATACAAATAATTTTACCTAAAATGTAGGTCTTGATTTATTTTAGGTATTATTTCTGTACTTTCCAAACATGTCATTACCGAGAGGTTCCTTTCACTAACAATAAAATGCTTAGTAACAACACATTTCTCCCATTATATTGATAATAATAATAATAATAATTATTATTATTATTATTATTATTTTATTATTATCCATTATTCGTATTATTCTTATTATTATTATTCTTATTATTATTATTATTTTACAGTAAATAATGGATCTACAGTATTCACTTTTTCCGCCATGGCCTAGGAATTAGATTACCTACAGATATTTTTAATTTGTTAAAGATAGGTCCTAGGCTGGTGTGTCATCATTGGTGCTGTAACGGGACCATAGACTTACCGCTGGGGTGCGCGTCCGTCCCGGCGTCGGAGGTTTCGCTAGTAAAGGAACTGTTGTCTGAAGAGGCCTCGGAGCTTGTGTCGGAACCGCCGCCTTCCTCGTCGTCGCTGAGGGCGTCTGCGGCATCGAAGTATTCCGAGGCGCTGAAACACGAACTGCTCTCGTACGATAGTGACGTGTGGAGGGACTTATGCAGCTGAAAGGTAGGGGAAATAACAGTCAATATGGGCATAAAAATTAAGAATACGCGATTCATATATAAATTATTTTGACCCCTCCTGCCCGGTTGTCATTTTAAAATGACACCGCGGCAGATGGGAAGGAGCCCGGGTGTCATTTTAAAATCCGTAAGATTGAAAGCCTATTAATTAAGCGTGGTTTGAAAGACGTGCATCGAACCATATGTAAACAAAGCCGGTCGGAGCGACGCGCACATTCGAAAACAAGAAGAAGTCGGACTTTTGTTGTTATTGTCTTGGAGAACAACAATACAACAATACAATACAATGGTTTAACGTAATTTTTCCATAACATGCATTGTAACGGCTCAGACGGGGTTGCATTTCAGTAGTTGGAGTGTACTGTCGTACAATAAAGTCCTGCCACAGCACTGCCCCACCAAGTCATCACTGTGGCTGATGTTGGTATAATGCTAACCATGCCTCAGCAAGACTCAACAGTGTCTCCCTGCAGCACTTGCACCTGCAGTATCGGCAACCACACCAGCCTTAACAGTTACAAAAAGACAGCACCATAACAAGACTCTACTGTATATTAGGCAATTGGATTATAGAACAATAAAGTCCTGCCCCAACACTGTTCCAACATGCAAACACTGTTGCTGACACAGGAGTGGTGCCAAACAGTGCCCAGGTAAGATTCAGTCCCCTGTGGTACCTATCCGAACCCCACCAGCCTCAGCAGTGCCATACCAAGACAGTGCTAAGATAAAGACTTTATTGCATAGTAATTTCTTACAGTTTCTTACAGTAGATCCTCTGGAAAAAGGGAAACTAGGCCTGTGTATCCAGCTACTTGCACTGCTGCGGTCATTCACGGTGTTGGTGGCGGCGGTAGCAGACGCAATATTTTTACTATTCTGTATTTTTGTTTTATGGCGGCGGTAGCAGACGCAACATTTTTACTATTCTGTATTTTTGTTTTATAATCAAACTTCAAATCTTGTCTTCCCCATGCTTTATCAAGATTACTTTCAAACTCCCTTATTGATTCGGAATCGACTACATACTGGGGCAGTGCGTTCCACTCATTTACCACTCTATCACAAAATGAGTTCTTCGCCTTCTCAAGCCTATTTCTTTCTTTGTAAATTTTCTTAGAGTGTCCTCTCGTTCTTGTTCCCTCCCGCATCAAGAAGATACCTTCACACACATCCTCATCGTACTTTCCTGACACTATCTTAAAAGTCTCTATCATATCCCCTCTCTTTCTCCTATATGCCAGTGTCGGAAGTCCCAGTGTCCTCAACCTCTGCTCATAGCCCGCGTTCTTCAACGTTGGTACCAGCTTGCTAGCTCTTCTCTGCACTTTCTCCACTGCTTCTATATCCTTTACCATATATGGAGCCCACACCTGGTTTGCATATTCCAGGTGTGGCCTAACCAGCGCTGTATATAGATTCCTGAAGATTTCTTCGTCAAGTGACACAAATGTCCTCCTTATCAGCCCTACAATTCTATTGGCTTTGTTTATCTTTTCCGCTAAATGTTCTGAGAAATTTAACTTATTATCTATCACTACTCCTATATCCTTTTCTGCACTCACTTCCTCCATCGCTTCATACATACTGTATCCTACCTTGTCTATCTTGCTGGTCCCAATCCGCATGTACTTGCATTTTTTTGGATGAAAAGGCATTAACCAATGCTCAGACCATCCCTTCATGCCCTCCACATCTCCTTGAAGCAAACCCATATCTTCCTTACTCCTCACTCTTCTATACAGTTTAGTGTCATCCGCATACAGGTATACCTCACTTCCATTAGTTATAACTTCAGGCAAGTCGTTGATAAATATAACGAACAGCAATGGTCCCAACACAGATCCCTGAGGTACCCCACTTGTAATTTCCCTCCACCCCGAGCCTATTCCATTCACCAATACCCTCTGTCTCCGATCTTTCAGGAAGGCTTCTATCCATTTCACACATTTCTCCCCTATATTATAGCTTCTAACTTTCTCTATTAACCTTTTATGTGGGACCTTATCGAAGGCCTTCATAAAATCGCAATATACCACGTCTATTACATCACCATCTTCTAGAATTTGCATCCAATCATCTACCACCTTAATTAGCTGTAGTACCGTCGACCTCCCCGGCAAGAATCCGAACTGTCTCCCACTGAAAAGTTGGTTTGACTTCATATGATCCATTATTCCTTCTCTAATTACCGTTTCCATTAGTTTACACACAACACTTGTCAAACTGACTGGTCTATAATTCCCTGGGTCATTTCTCTTTCCCTTCTTAAATATAGCTGTTATGTTCGCCTCTCTCCAGTCCATCGGGATTTGTCCTGTATTAAACGATACCTCAAATAACATTTTCAATGGCTCTACTAACATCTCCCCTCCTTCCTTTATGATTCTTGGGTGTATCCCATCCGGTCCCGGTGACTTACTTCTATCATTTTTTCTATAGCCCTTCTTATTCTAGCATGGGAAAACTCTACTAGTTCTAGTGCCGGTGCCTGTTTGATGGGAATAGTAGGCACTGCATCCTCCGACTCCACTGTTAGTACCCCCCCAAAGTATTTCCCCAGCACCTCTGCTTTCTCCTTATCAGTCTCCGCTCTACTCCCATCATTCAACCCCCCCACCAGCTCTGGGATCCCTACTCTTCTTGTTAATTTTTCCTGAATGTACTTCCAGAATATTTTTGGATTATCCTTCACATTTCTAGCTATCTCTCTCTCCCTCTCCTTCATTTATAATCAAACTTCAAATCTTGTCTTCCCCATGCTTTATCAAGATTACTTTCAAACTTCCTTATTGATTCGGAATCGACTACATACTGGGGCAGTGCGTTCCATTCACTTACCACTCTATCACAAAATGAGTTCTTTGCCTTTTCAAGCCAATTTCTTTCTTTGTAAATTTTCTTAGAGTGTCCTCTCGTTCTTGTTCCCTCCCGCATCAAGAAGATACCTTCACACACATCCTCATCATACATTCCTGACACTATCTTAAAAGTCTCTATCATATCCCCTCTCTTTCTCCTATATGCCAGTGTCGGAAGACCCAGTGTCCTCAACCTCTGCTCATAGCCCGCGTTCTTCAACGTTAGCACTAGCTTGCTAGCTCTCCACTGCTTCTATATCCTTTACCATATATGGAGCCCACACCTGGTTCGCATATTCCAGGTGCGGCCTAACCAGCGCTGTATAGAGATTCCTGAATATTTCTTCAAGTGACACAAATGTCCTCCTTATCTATCTATCTATCTATTGCCTGACGCCGTGATCCCCGAAGGGGTGGCTACGAACGAACCGCCCCCATGCACCTCTGTCCCCAGTCAGTCGACGCCCCTCCCCCCAACCAGCACCGCCTTCGTTCATGTAGTTCCTCACTCCATCCTTCCACCTCATATTCGGTCTACCTCTCCCCCTCTGTCCCTCCACCTTGCTCTCGTACACCCTCTTAGTCATTCTCTCGCTTTCCATACGTTCCATATGGCCGAACCATCTCAAGTTGTTCCTTTTCACACTTTCCAGCACATCTACCTCCACACCACACCTCCTTCTTACTTCCTCATTAGTCTGTCTATCCCTCCATGTAACTCCGCACGCACTCCTTAAGTAATTCATTTCCACTGCTCTCACTCTTGGTCTGAGTCTCTCAACCAACGTCCATGCTTCGCTTCCGTAAGTCAGTGTCGGGATTACCACACTGTCATGCAAAGACTTCTTCACTTCCATACTGACCACCCTATTTCGTGTTACTGCTTTTAGCGTTCCTACAACCCTCTTCCCCTGTTGTACCCTCTCCCGCACCTCTTCATCCCATCTTTACTCAACACACTGCCCAGATACTTAAGAGTTGACGATCTCCATAGCCTGACCGTTCAGCTTCACCTCACACTCTGTGACTTCACCCCTTTCGAAGATCATAACCTTGCTCTTCCCCGTATTTACCTTCAAATTCCGTTTTTCGCACACTGTTCCAAACTCAATTACCAGACCCTGCAACTCCCATTCATTATCACTCATCAGAACTGTATCATCTGCAAACAGCAGTATAGGTAGCTTCCACTCAATTCCCTCCCTTTTCAGTGATACACCAACATCCACTGCTCTTGATAGTATTTCTTTCATGACTCCATCCATATATACAGTAAACAACCACGGGGACATCACACACCCCTGTTTCAAACCAACATTCAGGTCAAAGAACTCGCTCTGCTCACTCTCCACACGTACTGCCGCCTTTGCACCCTCATACATGCTCTTCACTGCTTTCAGCAACTTGCCCTCTACTCCGTATATTCTAAGTACTTTCCACAAACCTTCTCTATCCACTCTGTCATAGGCCTTTTCCAAGTCCATAAAGGCAACATACACCTTTTGTTTCTTCTCCAGATACTTCTCCACAACACAATTCAGGGTAAAAATCTGATCTACACATCCTCTTCCCTTCCTAAAACCTCCATGCTCGTCGCCTATCCATTTCTCCGTTCTCACTCTCACTCTCTCAATCACTACCCTACTGTATACCTTCCCTACTACGCTTAGAAGACATATTCCTCGGTGGTTACCACACACCTTATCAGCCCTACAATTCTATTGGCTTTGTTTATCTTTTCCGCTAAATGTTCTGAGAAATTTAACTTATTGTCTATCACTACTCCTATATCCTTTTCTGCATTAACTTCCTCCATCGCTTCATACATACTGTATCCTACCTTGTCTATCTTGCTTGTCCCAATCCGCATGTACTTGCATTTTTTTGGATGAAAAAGCATTAACCAATGCTCAAACCATCCCTTCATGCCCTCCACATCTCCTTGAAGCAGACCCACATCTTCCTTATTCCTCACTCTTCTATACAGCTTAGTGTCATCCGCATACAGGTATATCTCACTTCCATTAGTTATAACTTCAGGTAAATCGTTGATAAATATAACGAACAGTAGTGGTCCCAACACAGATCCCTGAGGTACCCCACTTGTAATTTCCCTCCACCCCGAGCCTATTCCATTCACCAGTACCCTCTGTCTCCGATACAGAGGGTAATGGCTGTTGGTTCACAAGTTTATCGCCATCCCCCCTATTAGTCGCCTTGTACGACACGCAGTAGGATGCGTGAGGCATATTCTTTTTTTCCTCCACCATTAGAAGAACAAGAACAAATCTTTGTTATTGTCTGATATTGCTAACATCGCATCGAAACTCTCTCCACGGAAATCGTCATCACAACTGAACCAATTGACCTAGAGAGCTCTACTCAACGCCAGCCTACAGATGCGAAACAGGGCTATGTTTTGAAATGTGTGTGAATTATCTAGCAGTTAAAATAACAAAGATAGGGCTAGCCTATTACACGTTTTACGGCCATATGCCCCGGGCTCTCAGTGCTGTCCTTTAGAAGGCGAGCCCGGGGAGGAAGGGTTAAGAATATGAGATACAATAAATACATTAAAAGACTATTGAAGCTCTGATCAGAGCTGCCTCACATGTCAGGGTATTTAATTCAAGATCAGACCGTATGGTCTGATCCCGTGTTTATCTTGGTCTATCCCTTGGTGCAGCTCCCTCCACATTCACAGACTTACATCTTTTCAGTTTTTACCCAACTTAGTTTATCCATCCTCTCCATATGTCCAAACCATCCAAGCCTGCTATACCCTGTTCCAAGTAGAGGCGGTGTGACACAAGCGTTTTTTCCGGCAATTTTCGATGAGTAAGTTTTTTATCGTGATATTTTGAGGATTTTTTTTCACTGGGATCGGAAACTAGACTGACAATAGATGATGTTAAGTGGCAGGTTTATGATGTAACTGAAATTTTGAGCCTGCCAGACTACAATTGCTCCTAAAAATTGACAGAAAAATCGCTCGTGTGACACCGCCTTATGTATGCCAAAACTCTTGAACAGTCGCGCTAATAAGTCATGTCCCAGCTGTTATTACGTTTGGCTTGCTCTGTGCTGTATTAATGTCTGTCAGATGTTGAATAGGGTGGGTAAGTGTAGGAACAGGTTTGTATATTTCACTCGATATGAAGGAAGGAAGCTTAGATATTGCCGATACCAATTATTGGTCAAAACATACTTGGTGCCGAGACATCACTTATTAGCGCGACTGAACATTAACCTCTATAACTCACAAATGACTATAGTAATCAAGCTAATATTTCTACTATTTGGGAGGGGTCAGGCAGGGCATATGTGTGGAGATTAACTGCCCATTTGATATAGCCCTTTTTGAGTTATAGAGGTTAGGGTTCACGATTTCTAGCCTATTTTTTTTTTTTTTTTTTTTTTTTTTTTTAAAGAGAATGAACGGAGGAAGGAAAAACACAGATAAAACAAAAAGGTCCATGTGCCTAAAGGCATCCTCCATTCATAAATTTTTTGTAACAACTGGATTTAAACATTTGTAAATTGTAAGTTTGTGGAAAGCAATTCGAGGGAAGTGAATTCCAAAGAGTAGTAGCTCTGGGGATAAATGAATTCTGATAAGCAGAAGTTCTGCATTGTGGAGGAGAAAGTGTAAATTCATGGGCGCTCTCAGCTGCCCTAGTTCTACGGGGAAAGATGTGGAGAGGCGGCACAATTGAAGCAAGTTCCTCGGAACAATTGCTGTGAAAATATCTGTAGAATAATGCAAGGGATGCAACGTTTCTTCGTATGGATAATGTAGGAAGGTCCTGTGTGATTGCAGGGTTATTGATTAATCTAATAGCTTTATTTTGAATTTGTCCAACTGCCTCAATGCAACCACTCCACTTCCACCCCACAGAGGTGAACAGTAATCCATCTGAGAACGCACATGACTTTTATATATTATGGCCAACTGCTCGTCAGTGAAGAATTCTCGAACTCTGTACAGGAGTCCCAGTTTTTTAGAGGCATTCTTAGCAATGCTTCTAACATAATGTGTCCAGCTCAAGTTAGTAGTTAATGTTACACCGAGAATGTCAATACTAGGGGAAGTGGGAATATTTACATCATTAAAAAATATATGGGAGTCAGTGAGATTCTGTCGGTTCGAAAATTGAATGTACAGTACTTGGTTTTCTGTGCATTAAAGGAAACTAGATTCTTTTGTCCCCATCCATTAATTCTAGAAAGGTCCTGGTTCAGAGAAATTGCAGTGTTTATTTTTTAATTTATAAGATCGGCTTGGGTGAAAGAATTGGTAAATGTGAAGGAACTGTGGAGTGTTGAGTCATCTGCGTAGGAATGTATTGGATTATGAGTGGTAGATTTGGAATGGGGTATAGTACGCATCTCATCATTAAGGGGAGATGCGTCGTTTTTCTAGACCCTCTTCTCCCTCATGTTTAGCCCCATAGTTTTCAGATTTATATTTTTTTGCCCCATTAGTTTGTCGATTTTAATATCTTTAGCTTCATTTCTTTGTCAATACAGTATTAAGACCTTTTGTGCTACTTAGGTGTTGGTTTTTGCCGAGGCGAACGACAGTGAGCCTATAATTTTGGAAGAACCGGCCTTTGGCAGGGACATTTTTCTATCTATCTATCTATCTATATACTCAGGCCCAATCCCCATACAAATTCACACACATCTAGGGACATTTTTCTACCAAAATAATATTCTAGAAGAGATCTAATGGATGTTTTATTTTTAAGTTTGATGGAGGTCTAGGGAGGAAACTAGAAAAATAATACAAAGATACATAAATGAGCAAATAAATATGCCCATCCCCCTCTTAACCTCTGAAGTGCGCATGGGGGGTATGAGACACCACACTCCTGTGCTGACGTATTTGAGCTGTTCCCATCACTACTATATTTATTTTACCATAAATTGCATTAATACTTATCCATATGCGCCTATTATAGGTTGATTATAAAGGTATTAACCTGTTACAACAATAAAACAAGTGGAAACAGCGTTTGGATGGTCAAAATCGGCGATACAGGCCGGGAGTTACACAATGTATGGCTGAGGCAACCTCCCAACCCACCACTTTCCTCCACCTCTGGAGAGAGACTGTCGATCGATACTCTCTCTCTCTCTCTCTCTCTCTCTCTTGCACTCGCTTGCTAACCGTGATGACAACGCCCTGCTACCAACTCGCTAATGTTAGCACGAAAATAGACCACAGGAAAAGGGAATAACAGGGAAAATAGGTGATAACTGAAGGAGGGGAGGAAATTGGGGAAGGAGGAGAGGTGGAGGAGTGATATTTGGCATGGCCCAGGGGCAAAAAAAAAAAAAAAAAAAAAAAAAAAAAAAAAAAAAAATTCCCCCCTGATTCTTAACCCGTACAGCCCCAGCGACGCGCCTGACGCGTCGGCGATGTATGTAACGCACAGCCCCAGAGACGCGCCTAGCGCGTCACCCTAATTGCGCCGACCGTAACCTCAGGTGTAGCCACTCAAGAGGGCTCAGATTTGTATGGGAACTGTGTACGTATCCCACGCAAGCGTGCCGATGGTTGAAAACTCTCAAAGTCCACGTGCAGGCGCGTGAGCGTGCAATAACCTGGTTTTTTGGGGTAATTGCCTTCAATTTTTTACTCTTCTAAAATACGCTTTCGGGGGCTCTGTAGGACCATTCTTTAATCTTTTTGAGCGGTTTTTCGTGGTTTTTCCTTCATTCCTAACCCATTCGCTATTGTTTCTGGAATAAAAAAAAAAATTGAAAACCGGCCGGGTTCTGGTGAACAAACATTACAAAACTAGCCGGGGCTGGACGGGTTAAGAATCTTCCCGCAGTCCGCCGGGGTAACTCTTAAGAGTCTTCCCGCAGTTCCCGGGTTAAGATAATGATATGAGAGATATTAATAAATCTATACAGTACCTGAAGACTCACCAGCTCTGACATAGACGGTGGTACAGAGATCTCCGAGAGGTCCGAGTCTGCTTGGATCCTGGCCAAACATCCTCATAACTCATTCGTTATATTTATCAACGACTTGCCTGAAGTTATAACTAATGGAAGTGAGGTATACCTGTATGCGGATGACACTAAACTGTATAGAAGAGGGAGGAGTAAGGAAGATATGGGTTTGCTTCAAGGAGATGTGGAGGGCATGAAGGGATGGTCTGAGCATTGGTTAATGCCTTTTCATCCAAAAAAATGCAAGTGCATGCGGATTGGGACCAGCAAGATAGACAAGGTAGGATACAGTATGTATGAAGCGATGGAGGAAGTGAGTGCAGAAAAGGATATAGGAGTAGTGATAGACAATAAGTTAAATTTCTCAGAACATTTAGCGGAAAAGATAAACAAAGCCAATAGAATTGTAGGGCTGATAAGGAGGACATTTGTGTCACTTGATGAAGAAATCTTCAGGAATCTATATACAGCGCTGGTTAGGCCGCACCTGGAATATGCAAACCAGGTGTGGGCTCCATATATGGTAAAGGATATAGAAGCAGTGGAGAAAGTGCAGAGGAGAGCTAGCAAGCTGGTACCAACGTTGAAGAACGCGGGCTATGAGCAGAGGTTGAGGACACTGGGGCTTCCGACACTGGCATATAGGAGAAAGAGAGGGGATATGATAGAGACTTTTAAGATAGTGTCAGGAAAGTACGATGAGGATGTGTGTGAAGGTATCTTCTTGATGCGGGAGGGAACAAGAACGAGAGGACACTCTAAGAAAATTTACAAAGAAAGAAATAGGCTTGAGAAGGCAAAGAACTCATTTTGTGATAGAGTGGTAAATGAGTGGAACGCACTGCCCCAGTATGTAGTCGATTCCGAATCAATAAGGGAGTTTGAAAGTAATCTTGATAAAGCATGGGGAAGACAAGATTTGAAGTTTGATTATAAAACAAAAATACAGAATAGTAAAAATGTTGCGTCTGCTACCGCCGCCGCCAACACCGTGAACGACCGCAGCAGCGCAAGTACTGGTACTGAGCTGGATACACAGGCATAGTTTGCCTTTTCCAGAGGATCTACTGTAAGAAACTGTAAGAAACTGTAAGAATAACTCCTTTAGTTTTCTTGCTAGACCTCCATCAAGCTTAGAAATATACCCCGTAAACCCCCCCTTCAAGATAAATTTGTAAATTGTTCGGTAGTTCCTCTTAAAATTTCAGGCTCGCTATCGCTCGCCAGGAAATAATCGACACCTAAATGGCACGAAAGGTCTTAAAATTGACAAAAAAAAAAAAAAAAAAAATGGGTCGAAAGGTGTTAAAATTGCCAAACATATGGCCAAACGTCTTATAATCTCAAAACAATTAACCGAAAAAAAAAAAAAAAAAAAAAAAAAAAAAAAAAATGGGGCTTAACATGAGGGAGAAAGGGGGACTCAAAAAACCAACTGCCTCCCCTTAAGATAATGAGATAATGAGAGATAAATAAATCTATACAGTACCTGAAGACTCACCAGCTCTGACATAGACGGTGGTACAGCGATCTCCGATAGGTCCGAGTCGGCGTGGATCCTGGCCAAGCGTCCTCGTAACTCCGCGTTCTGCTGTAGCGCCTGGAGGAGTCATACAGGTACAGTACATTATAGAAGTAAGCATACAACTGTTAATGGTCACAGCACAGCTTGGCTAGATTTTATAAATTGACCACTTGCGAGTTTCAAGCTACAGTATAAGGAAGTTGGAGCAGTGAACATCGATATTAAACAGAAATGCAATAATAATTTACGTTTCTGATGGGTAAATGGTATGTTGAATTGGGTTTTAGGTACAGTACTGTATTTATATATGTATTTACCTAATTGTACTTTACAGGAGTTGAGCTAAGCTCGTGTTGTCCCGTCTCTCAGTCTACTTTTTATCCAATTTTTTCTTGAAAATATGGATGTTCCTTGCCCCTACCACCTCCTCCTCCAGCCCATTCCATTTGTCAATACATCTATAGGGGAAGCTAAACTTCCTGATATCGTTCTTGCAGGTAGGTCTTTTTACTTTGTAGCTGTGGCCTCTAGTTATTCCTGTATCCATAATTAATATATCCTCCCTATCCAGCCCCCGGGTGCATTTGTACATCATTATCATGTCTCCCCTCTCTCTCCTCTCCTTTAAACTCGGTAGATTTAATTTGTCTAGCCTCCCTTCATATGGCAGTTCTCTGAGACTTCGAACCAATCTAGTAACTGCTCTCTGGATTCTTTCTAACTTGTGAATATGCTTCTTAACCCTTGTCTAGCAGGGTTTTTTGGGCTGTTTTGGGCTATTTTGGGCATATTCAGGCCCTCCTCAATGATCAATCAAGTATCTGCATGAAAAGAAATGTATTCAGCAAAAAACTAGGCGCTACAAGCTTCAAAATGAGACCAGAACGAGCTATGTAGCACTCGTCGTTCTCAGGCAGTGGTACCACCAACATGGAAGTTTAGCGTATAGCGGCATATTTTTTCCAGCTACGCTCACTACTGGCTACACTGCCGGCCTCTCGAGAACACAGGGAGGGTGAGTTAGTGGGCGGCGGTAGGCCCTGGGAGTCGGACGTGTGGCCTGCTGCGCTCCCGGCCATTTGCACTTGATTTTAACCATTTTAAAAGCCTTAATAATACTTGATACTTGCTGCAAATTGGCGCCCGGCTATAGCCGGGCGCCGCTCTTTAGTGGTTAACATGCGGGGACCACACCACTGCTGCAAACTCCAATCTTGGTCTAATCATACTTTTTATAATTTTCGCTAACATGTTCTCATCCAAGTAGTTCAGAGCAACTTTCATATTCCCGGCCATTGCATACATTCCGCTAAAGAGCTTGTTAATATGTTTCTCTGGCGACAAGCTATCTTGTATAATCAACCCTAAATCCTTTTCTTTTTCGGCCTTGCTAATTATATTATCTCCCATCCTGTACTCCCAATTTGGTCTATTCACACTTCTTTCCATATTTAACACATGACATTTACTTATATTAAATTTCATTTTCCACTTGGTGCTCCATTCGTATACTTTATCTAAATCCCCTTGCAGCTCCTCACAACAACTTATATTTGTTATTTGTCTCATAATTTTTACGTCATCTGCAAACATTGACATGTAGGAGTTTATGCCTATCGGCAGGTCATTCACATACATAAGGAACATAAGAGGCGCCAACATAGATCCCTGTGGCACACCACTCTCAACTTTCCGCCACGATGAGTAAGTTCCTCTAATGTTGGTCCTCATTTCTCTATCTGTTAAATAGCTCTCCATCCATTTCAGCAAACTCCCCCTGACACGTCCTATCGTCTCGAGCTTTGATAGCAATCTCTTATGTGGTACCTTATCGAATGCTTTGGAAAGGTCTAAGTAGATGCAGTCCACCCATCCGTCTCTTTCTTGCAGTACTGTACATCTATCACCCTACTGTAGTAACATAACAGACTGGTAACACAAGATGTCCCTTCTCTGAATCAAAATTGCTTTGGCGTATTTATCTTCTTTCTCTCCAACATTTTCATCCATCTCTTCCTAATTAGCTTTTCACAAATCTTGCATACAATACTAGTAAGTGAAACTGGTCTATAGTTTAGAGGGTCCTCAGGGTTTCCATTCTTGTATATCGAAATTATATTAGCTCTTTTCCATTCAACAGGAACCTGTCCTTTATCTAAGGAAGCTTGAATTATGTCCCTCAGTGGCTCCACTAATTGCTCTGCACACTCCTTTAAAACCCAGGCAGACACTTCATCAGGTCCCATAGCTTTCCTTACTTCAAGTCCTCTCATCACAGATAACAGCTCATCTCCAGTTATTTCAATCTTGCTAAGACCACTCTCCAGTACTCCCGCCTGTGGTTCGTCAAAACTTTCCTCTCTAGTAAAAACCGACCCCAATTTGTTATTCATTACCTCGCACATGTCGGATACATTTTCATACGTCCTAGCATCTACTCTTAATTTAGTAATTTGTTTCTTTACCTTCAACTTACTGTTTATATATTTATAAAACAATTTAGGGTCACTTTCACATATATTTACTACGTTCTTCTCATAGTTCATTTTAACTTGCCTAATTATGTTAACATATCTATCACTGTGACACAGTGTTGGCAGTAGCCGTCAGCTGCTGCCTGGTACTTTGTACTAGCAACCTACACGCCGCACCCACACGAGACACGTCCACACCCACTCTAAATACTTCCACACCCGTAGGCCTAATAAATACGTCCACAACCCCACTAGACACGTCCACACCCGCACTACATGTCCACAACTCCACACCCACACTAGACACGTTCACACCCGCACTAGACACAGTGGCGCCTAGGCCTACACGTGTGACACACCTGCATCTCTGCCCGCCCTGTTCAGTTGTGTGTGTGCGTGCGACGTTTTTCTATTGGCATGTTTAGTGTCAGTTTGGGTTTGTGAATGTGGTCATTGCTTGTACAGTCAGGACCCCCAATACACGATTCCACAATGCACGAGTTACCCCTCGAAAATAACATTAATTAATTAAACATTAATTACGCGAGGTGGTACCACAATACACGAATCGAGAGCTAAGAAGGGGCCAAATCCGCTATTCCCGCTTGATACGCGAGCACGTCTACGTTTCGCGAGGCCCAGGAGTAGCTCTGAAAAAAGAAGAAGACGGGCATACGCCTGCCTTCCCTCCTGCCTTCCCTCCCGCTTACCCTCCCTCCCACAGTCCCGCTCATAGCCGTGCGGAGTGACCAAACGTTTGTAGTGCCTGCCACTTTTTTCGCCATGCCACGCCAATATAAGAAGATAACACACAAAATGAAGGTGGAAGTGTTGGATCGCAAGAAAAAAGGAGAAGGAAACTGTGCAATAGGCTTGTCAGAGTAAACTGTTCGTACGATTTGGTCAGGGAGGGAGAAGTTGGAGAAAATCGTGAAGTCCTACGGTCCTAGTCCTAGTCCTAGCCTATCTACTACTAATTTTAAGGTAAGGTTTCATATTTTTATTCATTGTTCTTCTTATATATAAGATATAGACTGTACTGTAGAGCCAAAAATGTCGAAAATAGGGCCAAAAATTTCGAAAATAGGCCATAATTGAGAGATGTCACCCAATCTAATTATTCCCATTTAAAGTTAGTTCCACAATACACGAATTCACAATACGCGATGCCTCCTGGCACCCCTATTCTCGCGAATTGGGGGTCCTGACTGTACCTGCACGCTAGTGTTTTGTCTGGCCATTAATTATATAATGTTGTTGTTGTTGTTGTTGTTCCCCAGGCTGCCTGGACCAGCCCCAAGGTCCCGAGCAAGGCCAAGGCCATAGAGCGCCCCCACAAAACCCTCCCTGCTTACCACTAACAAAGCCCGGGTGACCGAAGCCACTCTAAGGCAGGGAGCTGAGGAGGGCGCGGAAACGCCCGGGAAACCAAAGCCCCACCCAAGGCCCTGTGCCCCTCAGCAATTATGAAGGGAAAGTTGAGGGGCAAGGGAAAAATGTGACGCTTTGGCTCCCAATCTGCCAACTTTTAGGTTGGCAGTAGGGAGGTCGATCCACGGAAAAGACGCCGTCACTTGAGATCTAGAAGATATATAAGTAAAAGGAACAGTCAGAGTAAGCTATGGGTATGGCAGAGATTGCTCAGCTCTCACTCTGGTAGACCAGCCCATCACCACGTCTAACATCATATAATGTTATCTAGTTTACTAGCTAGATGATGCGTAAAATAGGTCGCGGCGAAATTATCCCGCCCGGCGGGGTAATTTCGCCGCGAGAGTGACTTTTTTTTTAAAATCGGCAGTGTTAATGTTCGCTCACCTGGTGTATGTATACAACTGCCAGCTGCTGGCAAGCTGACCGCATATGATGGTTGCTTCCTGGTCCGCCATGACAGTGAGTCACGCGTGACGTCATCGCGCTCCATATTCAAAACAGTTCACACTCGCACACATCAACACTCTCGTCCTTCTCCAACAATTTCTCTTCCTCGTCTTTCCCTCCCCTTTCCCACTCTGATAGCACAACCATCACTTCTTCCTCTGACAAAGCTAAACTCTTCGCTCAAACTTTTGCTAGAAACTCCACCTTGGATGATTCCGGTGCTATTCCTCCCTCCTCTCTCTTACTTATGCCTAATATCCTAATCTCTTCTAAAGATGTACTTTCTACCCTCTCTGGGCTTAACACTAATAAGGCGTACGGTCCGGACGGTGTTCCTCCTGTTGTTCTCAAAAACTGTGCTTCCGTGCTGACTCCCTGCCTAGGCAAACTCTTTCGTCTCTGTCTATCCTCTAACGTCTTCCCTTCATACTGGAAGTTTGCTCACATTCAACCTGTCCCAAAGAAGGGTGACCGCTCTCAACCCTCCAACTATCATCCAATTGCTCTTATCTCTTGTCTTTCTAAAGTTTTTGAAACTATTCTTGCTTCCAAATTTCTTAAGCATTTCTCTTCTCATAATCTGCTCTCAGATCGCCAGTATGGCTTCCTTAAGGGTCGCTCTACTGGTGATCTTCTTTCATATCTTACTAACTCTTGGTCATCCTCCTTTCAGGACTTCGGTGAGACTTTTTCTATTGCACTAGACATATCGAAAGCCTTCGATAGAGTCTGGCATAAATCTTTAATTTCTAAACTACCCTCCTTCGGTTTCTATCCCTCCATCTGTGCCTTTGTCTCTAATTTCCTTTCCGGCCGTTCCATAGCCGCAGTTGTGGACGGCCATTGTTCACTTCCTCACCCTATAAACTCTGGTGTTCCTCAGGGCTCTGTCCTATCTCCTATTCTCTTTCTAATTTTTATAAATGATCTCCTTAACTGTACCTTAATTCCCATCCATTCATACGCAGACGACTCAACCTTACACTACTCCATTAGTTTTTCAGAACGCCCCAGCCAGCAATCCCTCAACGACAAACGTAATGAAGCCATAGAACTCTTAAATTCTGATCTAAATACTATTTCCAATTGGGGCAGAGAAAACCTTGTTAACTTTAATGCTTCCAAAACCCAATTTCTCCATCTATCTACCCGTCAGGATCTCCCAGCGGACTATCCCTTATTCTTCAACAATACAAAAATCAACCCTTCATCTTCTCTCAATATTCTTGGTGTCTCTTTTTCTTCTGCTCTCATTTGGAAGGACCATATTACCAGTATTGCTAAGGCAGCCTCCCAGAAGCTGGGTGTGCTCAACCGCCTTAGGGGGTTCTTTTCCCCTGCACAGCTTCTTGCTCTGTACAGGGGCATAGTGCGCCCTTGTATTGAGTATTGTTCACATGTGTGGAGGTTCCTCTCACACCGCTCTCCTAGACAAAGTTGAAAGGAAGGCCTTTCGTATCATTAACTCCCGTCCACTCACCAACTCTCTGCAATCTCTCTCTCTCCGCCGCAATGTTGCATCTCTCTCGCTATTCTATCGCTACTATAATAATCAGTGTTCCTCAGAGCTATCCCAGTGCATACCACCTCCTTTACGTAGGGCACGTGGTACCCGTCTTGCAACTCAATCCCACCCCTATTCTGTGCAACTCTCCAACCCAAGAGTGAAACGTTACTCTCAAACTTTCTTCTACTCAACAGCTGAGCTCTGGAACTCTCTCCCAGAATCAGTCTTTCCCTCTTCCTATGACTTAAATTGCTTCAAACTCCGTGTGTCCAGGCATTTTGGCTCGAACGTCCCTTGATTTTGGCCCTGTCACTCTTTCAACTATGGGGGAGGCACTCGCTATAGGCAGTTATACCTTTTGCCTCCCTCAATCACATAGAAAAAAAAAAAATTACAACACTTCCGTCCTTCTTCTCTACTTCCTAGTTCTTGTGAAGGACCTCGAATATGTAGCCAAAGTACATAGCTTCTACTTCCCAGTTCTTGCGAATGATTCCAAATATGTATCCAAAGTACATAGCATCTACCCCCTGGACAGGTATTCTAGTCCCGGCTGACTGCAGCGCGCAGTCGCACGGTTGATGCCCCCTTCTTGGTGAGGCAGTCAGCTAGTTGTCCCGTCGTATCCACCCAAGCCACTTCAGTGACCTCTCCACGCTCCAACATATCACACAACACAGCAATGTCAATCCGCAGTCTCCTATCTTCCACACTCCTACACGAGTGAAGCGCGTCTACCAGGCTCTTGTTATCGGTGAAACACCTTATCCTAAGAATCCCAGTCGGAGATTTCATGTAGAAGTTTCGCCAGATACACTGCTGTCTCAGCACACTCCAACAGCGCCAGGGCCTCAGCGGACAGGGTGGATTTAACAACTCTATTGATCTATCTTGACTGCCAGTAAACGGGACATCTCTTCCCACCATCGTCCCGCAAGAATATAGCAAAACCTCCCTGTGACCCATTTCCCGCTAGGTTGGCAAACGAGACATCTGAAAAGCACTCCAAGTAGAAATCTCCCAGTTCCTCCATCTTTGGCATATATAACTTCACAATATCTGTCTTCACTCTTTCTATCACCTTGTTAAGCCGCAGAAGATCAGCCACGATCGCCCGACAACATGCCACACTCAGCTCACACACATCAAATGATATGTCTGGACGGGTATGCGTGGCTATCCAATTTAACTGGCCCACTAGAGCCCTATACTCCGACCTTTCTGACACCGACAATTCGGCCGATTTTACATTTGCACGTTGTCTGCAGATAGGTACCGGAGTCAAGGTCGATGCATACTGAAGCTGGTCCAAGGTAATGCTTCCATCCTTATAAGAGACAATGTTCAGACCCACATACTTAAAAGCCTTGGACTCAGTGCTACCGATGAGGAAAACTTGACTTAACGGGTCTATCACATGATTCTTGAAATCAGAAGTCCCAGTCCAAAGAAAATCATCCACGTAAATACACACCACGCCTTCAACCTTGCCATTACATTTCCAGGAGAACAGCGCCGAATCCAGTGAAGACACCATAGCACCGAGATCCAGTAACTGATCTTTCACTCGCAGGTACCACTGCCTAGCCGCATCACACAACCCGTAAACCGTCTTCTTCAGCTTCCACAGTTGTCCATCAGCAAACTCCGGCGGAGGTCTTAGATGTACAACTCTTCCAATCTCGTAACCTTGCAAATAAGCAGCTTTTACATCTAGGGAGTGACAGATCCAGCCGGTGGAAGCAGCAATCGCCAGTGTCAAACGCACCACTTCTTTAGAACATGTAGGCGAATCTTTCCGAATATCACCAGTCTCCTCCTCGAATCCCCTCGCAACCAAACGTGCCTTCACCACTGTCTGACCTCCTTTGACTTTTTCCGTCACAACCCACCGTACCGAGAATGCCACCTGTCCAACATCCTCCACCTCCTCATACACATCATTTTCCTGCCAGTTTACAATCTCTTTCTTCTTGGCACACAACACCTCATCTGAGTTGAAACGAACCATCAGCTCTGTATTGTCATCCACCACCTCCCACGTGCTAAGGCCCCCTTCAGATCTGCCCAGGAAACGCTTCCATCCAAGTCCCACCTAAAATTATAACAGTCCTTATGTTTTCCAGTGGCCTTACCAGCTCTACCCACCACACGTCCAGACACCAATTCACCGCTCTCAGCCCGTACACCCTGTATCCGTTGACCGGCAGGTTGATTTGGAGCTGACTCTAACCCCGGATCCGGGTCCTGGTTCCCGATCTCCAGTTCACTCGAATCACTTGAATCATCAACGACCTCAGGCTCACGCGGTCCATCTCCACTCTCCGACCCCTCATCAGGTGGATATTCCGTCGACGATAGCCCTGTCCCCTTGTCTTGAAGATTGTCAACATCTCGTCCCGCCGTCGAGTCCCCACCTGGAGCGCGTGCCAACCTACACGCATGAACTCTTACATAGACACCCCCATGTCTCACCAAAATCTGCTTCCCATCCTTTCCAATGACAATGCCAGGGCCGTGCCACTCACGACTGTTGTTTCGTTTGTAAAACACCTCATCTCCACTCTGCACATCCGCAAGTTTGCTTGAACGTAAGTTGTGTCGCAAGGCCCTTGCCAAGCGTTCCCCAGACTCGATTTTAACAAACTCCTGTCTTGCCAAGTGAAGAGCGTTTAAATTGTTTCTCACAATGTCTGATGCCGAAACAGATTCCAATGCTGGGGGATCATTCGTAAACACATTAGGCAATCCGGGGTTGTGACCAAAGACTAGTTGGTTAGGGGAAAAACCTGTAAAGTTGGTTAGGGCATTCCTCGCTGACACTGCCCAGGCCAAAGCCACACCCAATTCACACTTGCTGTCTGCCATAATTTTCCTTACTATGTCACCGATCACTGCATTTAAACGTTCGCACACACCGTTGCTCCAGGGACTCTCCGCTGCGGTCGTCATAATTTTAATGTTGAATGCCTCACCAAGTGCCCTCATATCTTCATTGTTGAACTCGCATCCATTGTCCGTCAGGATCTTTCCAGGCGCGCCGAACGTAACAATCCAGCTCTGAAACACAGCCTTGATAATGGTGGCTGCACATTTATCTCCAATCACTGTTGCTGTACAATATCTAGTGGCCAAATCAACAACCACCAAAAAATATTTATTGCCCCAGGCCTTTAGGTCCATAGCAATGACCTCATTCAATTTAGACGCCATAGGCATGCTAACTATGGGACGTGGTATAGCCCTCCTAAGTTTAAAACATACCTCACACTCCTCGGTTTCCTTTTGTACAGCCCGTTCCAGATCCAAACTCTCAATTCCTGCATCATAAATGAGTTTGACAAGCTTTGATGATGTAGGGTGTCCAAACTGCCTGTGAAGTTTCGAAGCCGTCTTCTTCACATCCCTCCCCTCCACAGCAGCCAAAGAAATCATTCCCCCAAACATCCATCCTAGTCACGCTGATATCGGCAACAAATAGTGACCTGAAGCTGACGTCTGTAGATCAATCACCCTTCCATGAATCTTGACCTGGTCTGTAGCAAAGTTAATCAACATCTCGACCTTTTTCATCGAACGCCTGCTCAACAGTAATGGAATATTACAATCCACCACATCCGTCACAACTCTTGCACTCATATTTCCAATAAAAATAGGCAATGTGACTAGCTTAACCCTCCTGGCCCGGGCTAGCTCTCCTAATGACAGTGCGGGGTACCCGGGCGATCTGGCCGAAAAACGTCTAGGCCTAGGCTACCATATTTTTGTTTATTTTAACTGCTAGAAATTTCCCACGCATCTATAAACGTAGTGCGGTTTTCAATCTGTAGATTGGCGTTGAGTAGAGCTCTGTAAGTCAACTGGTTCAGTTGTGATGACGATTTCAGTGGAGTTAATTTTTCCGCGATGTTGACAATATCGGAGCTTTTCAGACACTAATTTCGTCTGACGTCACAACAATAACATTGATCCGACGTCTCCTTATTGTTTTCGGAGGTGCGGTGACGCAACGATCGGCTTTGTTTACATGCGTTGGACGCACGGCGTTCAGACCAAGCTTAATAGGCTTTCAAGCTTACTGCCTTTTAACAGCACACCCGGGCTCCTGCCCTTCTTTCGCGGTGTCCTTTCACACTGACACCCGGGCTGGAAGGGTTAAGGGAAGGAACAGTGACACCATCAGCAAAGGTAAATGTGGAAATTGACTTCTCCTCCACAATTGTATTCCGTTCATAATCACTAAGGCTACCCAGAAAACCATTAAGCCAGCCAGTTCCACACACCGTAGTAGAACACCCAGAGTCCAGTACTGCACAGCCCTTGGCCTCTTTCACAAGCCCACTTAATTTAACATCAGTACCCCCGTCTCCAGCATAACCTAGAAATAATGATAGATATGCCGTCTCAGTTTCTCCCCCAATACTGCCACTCACAGCTGTAGAACCCCCACGACTTCCATCATTTTCATAAGCATCAGGACAGTACCTGACCCAATGGAATCGTGAGTCACATATGTTGCACCTTGTTACCCTACCGTCCGTCCCTAGTGGATTCTGCTTCCTTGATGATGAACTGGGGTATCCTCTTGCTCTGGTTGATGGTCTGCTCCTGTGACCGCCTCGAAATCCCGATCTAGCTCGTTGAAAACCACTGACATATAATGCTTCTTCCGCCTTCACCCCACCATCACTCTGACTCTTCACCTCTTCACCCATAAATACTGGCTCACTTTTCACACTACAAACAGGCCCGGCTGGTACAGAATCCAACTGTGCACTGATATCCTCGGAGAATATGCGGTTCAATGCATTTTTCATGTTACTGTAGGACACCTACGTGATTGCAGACATCACCAATTGTTGCTCACTATCCCTCAATCGGCACGAAGCAAGCAACATAAACGCCATAACAGAATCTGGGAGGGTCATATCTTGTTTACTGAACTTAAAATATGTGTGTTCAAACACTGACACAAACTGTCTGATCTCCATATCACCACTTCACCGAAAATTATAGAACTCCTGGAATGCCGCAAATTGTCGGCGGCCTTTGTCCACCAAAAATAACCCATCAAGCTTTTCCAGTAAGGCAGTCACACCAGTCTCCTTTTTCAAATCTGCCACAAACATTTCAGACGACGCTTGTCTGGCGCGCCCTTCCAAAGACAAATGGATAGCCAACGCCTGTTTGTCTTTCATTAACTCTGTCAGTTCACACCATATCTCAATGTCTTTTCTCCAAGTCTCATATTCCGACTCATCAACGAACTTCGGTGGCCACTTAGACGACGCCATGGTTCAGCAACTACGCTCTGCTACCAGTGTTAATGTTCGCTCACCTGGTGTATGTATACAACTGCCAGCTGCTGACCAGCTGACCGCATATGACGGTTGCTTCCTGGTCCGCCATGCCAGTGATGTCACGCGTGACGTCATCGCGCTCCATATTCAAAACAGTTCACACTCGCACACATCAACAGGCAGCATGACCAAAACATTATATTTTGTTTTCGTTTTTTGGCCATCTATAGCAGAAAGGCTGAATGTATAGATAACAAAATAAAAATTTAAAAATTACATTTGTGGTAGTTTCTATTCGTCAAAATACGCGATTTTCGGCGAAATTACCCCGTCTTAACCTACTTCTTAACACCAATAACTCCCAATGAAATTAATGAAAGCATATGATCCTCCGGGGAATCAAACCCGGGACACCATATACAGAACTTACACACCTTAACCATTATACCACAAAGACATCAGATTACATAAGCATTTCACTTGTTATATAATTTTTATGGTAGTTTTGTGCTTTTATATTTCATAGTAATGTTTTGCTAAATTTGCAATGAGTTATTTCCACATAGTAATTTTGATAAAAGTTATTTTGTCTATATATTGTGCGGTTCCTGTTTTAGCTTACAGGTCTCCCTCGATATACGATTGGGTTATGTTCCTGAAAACCTGATCTAAAATAGAAAAATCGCATAGCGAACCCTAAAATTAATGGGGTAAATGGGGATGCATTCTGGAACCAGCCAAAACCCAAACCCAAACACCTAGAAACCTATAATAATAACATAAATTGGGGCATCAGATAGTGAGGGAGACCTGTATTTGTTTTGCAAGCTTTACATTTTAATTGCATTGTGTTGTGTGATGCGATATGTTGGGTTGGAATGGTTGTTATTTTCGTTCCCTAAGCTGCCTGGCCAAACAGCCCCGAGTCCCCATGGCCACGGTCGGGCTGGAATGGTTGTGCCATGTTGTTTTGTGTTTCACGGTATTGTGTGGTAAGATAAACTGACCTGATTAAGAGAGTTCCTGAGAGCAGCAATAATAGTGGTGGTACTGTGAGAGGCAAGAAGATTAGACTCCGACTCCAGCGCCTGACGTAGTTTCTCTCTCTCAGACTGTATGCCTCGTAGTACACCTCCGATCTGACTCACCACTGGATACAAAACATAATCATTAGTAGTAGTAGGGAAAGATGCAGATAGTTAGATGGATATACAGTATATGGGTAGATAGAAGAAGTAGTACCGTAATACTGTAGCATTATAATTTTATTTCTATGAAGCAGCATGGATTTTATTTTTAAGAACCGTTATATCCGTGAACGCAAACTTCGGCTATACGGGCATGTGGTTCGCCTCCCCGAGGCTGATCCCGCTCACCAGGTGGTCTCTACAGAAAACGACCCTGAGTGGAGGAGGCCCAGGGGAAGAACCCGGAACTAATGGCTGAAGGAAGTCGGTAAATCATGCGATGGAATACTTAATATAGACCAGGTACATGCCTGGAGGCTTTCCTGGGAGGATCCCCTTGGGTGGCATCAGCGGGTGAGTGCGGCCACGCGCTGTCACGGCGTATTGATCAATTGATTGATTGATTGTTACATTGTGATAATGACACTGATATTGGAACACACGCAAGGTAAACGCAAGGTAAGGTAATGCAAGGCAAGACATGTAATTCCTAACATACCTTCTTTAGCCAAAATAGTGAAGTCCTCCCTCGACGTATTGTCCATGGATAATGTGATGGTTGGTGGGTGGGGTGGTTGGTGTGCAGCGTGGGTGGTGGGGGATGGGGTGTTGGGGGCCTGGCTACCCCCACCCACACTAGCGGTAGGGGCCTCGGAGTAGCTGTGGGGGCGGGATGACTGGGGCCACCCGCTGGAGTTGAGGGCTAGGGTGGGGTTGCTGCTGCTTAGGGGTCGTAGTTCGCACAGATTACCGTCCACGTGCTGAGAAAGTGATACAAGAGATTCTAAGTTAGTTATAAGATCAAGGGATTCTGTTAGCTATAAGATAGTCAAAGGATACCGGTAGTTAAGGGATACCAATTACTTCATGGTAGGTTAGATTCTAAGGTCATTATAAGATGTATTAATTTTCCTAGCTCTCGATCCCTGGTCCCGTAAATGATGGAGACAGTTACCAATTGCAAGAAAGTTGCAGAGGATGGTGGTCCAGATTTCTGGCCTAATTATATTTAATATACTTTATATTCAATTAAAGCAAGTCTAAGCATTAGCAGTGGTATTGCATACAATTATTGTGATATTTCTCAGTAAAAGCTTAAAAGATGGTGAGCTGTTTCAAGTAAAGCTACAAGCTGAAGGTCCTGATACTTCAAGTGTGCAGTGAATAAGTTAAGTGAATCAAAGCTTCATGCTACCCAGGACCTATAAATGTAGCTGTGATTTTTGTCTATGTGCACGAGGGAGACAAAAGGCAAAGCTGCCTGTAACAAGTGTCTTCGGTGTATCGGAAAGAAATGTGGCGTGCTTGTTTATCATAATTAAAAACTATTTGTCAACAGCCTACTGGGCAGAATCCCTCACAAGTCCTTTTTGAGTTACAGAGGATAATGAATATGGTATAATCATTGCTAAGACTAATATATCTACTATAGTCTATTCGCTGTAAGTAGGCGAGAAATCATGACCTCTATCCTCTGTAACTAAAAAGCTACTAGAGAAATCAGGCTAATATTTCTACCATTTGGGAAGAGTCAGTCAAGGAATAGATGTGGAAATTTACAGCCAATTTGCTCTAGCCCTTTTTTAGTTACAAGGATAGAGGTCATGATTGTTCGCCTACTTACAGCGAATAGACTATCGTTTCATTATTACACTGTTCATTAGTTAAGGACCAAACACCTAAAGTTGCTATGCTTCATTATCTATCTCAACAGCAAAAGGATACATTCTACTTCCCAATGATCTAGTCCAATGTATAAATGATCACATGTATAATAGAACACTAGATTATACTGTTTAGTTGCCAACATGAATTTGTATACATACATAATTTTAACCCTTTCAGCATGATGACCTTTTTCTTATCTTATTCTGGTTACTATTAGACGATTTTCTTTAACTTATACTCTACCTATAAGACTTCTATCTATCTATTTTGCCTTTATATTGTCTTTGTCCCAGTTTTGGTTTGTTTAGTTTGCAAGTTTTACATTTTAATTGCCGGACGCCTTACTCCCCTTAATGAGGATGGCCATACACAGAAGGCCCCCAAGCGGACTTATTCCCTGTAAGAGGGACAACCCGAGCCAGTTTACTGAAGGACTTACAGGATTGACCACTCAATTTAGGATCCGTTCGACTCAGAGGCCCTCTATGTATCTTGTTAGCACTATTTTTCTACAGTGGTGTTCGGCTAGTCCATCCACTAACCTGCCTTACACTTAGATAAGCAGTACGGATTTGTATCAGGTTTATTCCCCTAGACAGGTTGTCGACCAAGGCTGAAGAGTCCCATTCACCCGGATTTATATAAGGTTGTCTCCGCTAGATGGGTTCCCGACCAAGGCTAACAAGTCCCATCCACCCGGATAAGACTTAAGGGAGTATATATGATCTCAATGAACCCACTGAATAACATAATAATTAACATAAGCTGCATAAAATTTCAAACTTTAGCCGGAATACAAGGTAAGAAGATATCGTGCTGAAGGGGTTACATATAGAATAAAGAATAGTTTGATTGACTTGGAACCAAAGATTATTAACAAAACATTAACTGGTCATCTGATCTGAGCCATCAAGTGCATAACTACACTTGTAACTCCAACATAGTATGTTATGGCCTTGCTCGGGGACTTGGGGCTGTTCGGCCAGGCAGCTTGAGAAACAACAACAACAACACAGTATTTTTCCTTCCATTCATGTAATCAATGAGTGGGTATATATTCCTATGGGCAGCTGTACATATACAATTATATATAGTAGCTATGTACAAAATTATATCCTAAATTGAACCATCTTGGAATCAGGCAAAAGACTTTCTCAGTTGGTGAATATTAGCAATTAGCTTCAATCAATACCTGTATGTATGTATGTACTGTATGTATGTAAATACTCAGGCACATACCCCATAGCTGGGAGTGGCCACCTCGAGACAGAAACTGAACAGAAACAACATTTAAAGTTCCAATTCTAAGGGTTCGGGACCACTTTTGCGTTCCCTCGCCCCTTAAGCCGGTATCACACGAGAGCTTTTATAGTTAACATTCGATGATCAAAATATTTCTGGCAACATTTCTAGAATATTTTGCACTGGTATCGGAAGCTAGACTGATGATGGATGAATTTAGGTGACAGAAATATTTTAAATGTTGACCTCATAAGCTGCCAGACCAGTGTTTCGGATAAATGCTGAGTGAAAAAGTGCTCGTGTGATACCGGCTTTATTCTGTCTCCTCTAGTAGGTGAATTTTACAAGGGGAGGAGGATTCCTAGCCCCCTGCCCCCAGACGGAAAAGTAGTACCTTGGCCTTGCTCGGGACCTTGGGGCTGTTCGGTTACACAGCCTGGGGAACAACAACAACTACTGTACAGTACTGTATACAGTAGTGTCTGTGCCATTTGTCTGACTGCCTGAGAAAGTCTTAAATATAAATTCCAGTTGGTAACATTATGGACATTTTAATTAAAATGTAAAACTTGCAAACTAAACAAACCAAAATTGGGACAAGGACAATATAAAGTCAAATTAAATTATCAAAATCGCTATGTGGAAACAACGCTTACTAAAATGAAAATTATTAAATAAAAGAACACAATCCACCACATAGGGTGTACATTACTACATGAGCAAGTTAATCTGTTTCCCAAGCAAACTAATCGCACATATAACAACGCACTATCGTCACGTTAAAGGAAGTAGTCAAGTTTGGGAAGTCCGGGACGTTCTGACAAATTTTACTAAACTCTGCATGAATAAAGAAACTAAATGTTAAATGTCAAAATATTATTTAAAATCAAATTTGCAACATGACAAGACATTAACAATAGTACAAAATACAAATATTGATAAGATAACTATACTATTACAAAATAATATATAAAATACAGTACAGCACTCACTAACGATAGTACTATCGGGTAGGTACCTGTAAGCATAGCATGCCTCAACTGACCCCTATCAATAACTACCCTACAAATAACCTACATTTATAGCACAAATAAACTAAGGAAATCGCAAAAGTAAGCAATTGATACTATCGACAATGAATACATATAATATAAAGACAATAATTGCAAAATATGAAGTAACAACAGATTTAAACAAAGAGTACTCTTTTAACAAGAACAATAAATTTAAAAAATCATAAATATTAATATTAATAATAGAAAAAGAAAAAGATAAACAATAAATACAGACAAAAACAATAAATACAGACAAAAAGTAAGCAGAGGTTATACAAGAAACTTCAAGTTAAAAATGCTTGATTAAAATTATTGATGTCAAATTTTAGAATTAAAATTAAAATTAAAATTAAAATTAATACAGTCACAATAATTGACCCTAAAAAGATTAAATTTATGGAACAATTTACTTGCCTCAAAACCTCTGTCCACTAAGAGTCTGTATAGTAACCTAGCTCTAGCCCAAAAGTCATCTACTTTAGTGCAGATTTTACAAAATCTTATTAATTGGGAATAAAAACAATTATAAGTTATTTTACTATCGATATTACTACTAGGGAAAGGAAAGTTTATTACGTTAAAATTAAAATCATCAACTTTGTGATATACTTTAAGTATGCACTGTTCATTAACAATCTCTATATTTATATCAAGAAAATTTTCAACTTTATAATTTACGTTACATTGTTTGAGGGGAATAGAATTAGGGTAAATAAGTTTAGCAACTTGATTAAAATTTAACAAATTGCAAACAAGAATATCATCAATATATCTACTATTATTACTTAACAGTTTAGCAAGTGCTAATTTTTCTGGGATTTTATTTTTCTTGTTACTGTCAACTAAGTCTTTTATATATTTAAATTCTAAAGCAAGCAAGAATATGTCTGCAATTAAAGGGCTAGCATTTCCACCCATAGGAATTCCTAATATTTGTTTGAAAATGTACGGCCCGAATCTAACATAAGTATTGAAAAGGAGGAATTTAAGGGCATCTTTAAGTTTAGTTCTATCAAAATATAATAGTAATATAATATAATAATAGGATATACTGTATTGGTATTCATGGACTAACTATGTCACGATACATAGACAAGTAATATTCACACTAAACTCTATATTCTACAACTTGAAAACATTTCCCGCTTGGCTAATAAACAATCCAAGCGTTTGTATGTTGCTAGGAAAAAAGATCTGGGACTAAAGACAATATTTTTCAGCTGTTGGTAAATTGCTAAGTTATAGTCTATTCGCTGTAAGTAGGCGAGAAATAATTACCTCTATCCTCTGTAACTCAAAAAGGGCTAGAGCAACTTGGCTGTATATTTCCCCATCTATTCCTTGACTGACTCTTCCCAAATGGTTGTTGTTGTTGTTGTTGTTGTTGTTCCCCAAGCTGCCTGGCCGAACAGCCCCAAGGCCCCGAGCAAGGCCAAGGCCATAACCGAGCACCCTCACAGAACCCTCCCTGCCGACCACAACAAAGCCTGGGTGACCGAAGCCACTCCATGGTGGGGAGCTGAGGAGGGTGCGGAAACGCCCAGGAAACCAAAGCCTCACCCAGGGCCCTGTGCCCCTCAGCAATTATGAAGAAAAAGTTGAGGGGCAAAGGAAAATGTGACGCTTTGGCTTCCAATCTTGGTAGATTGGGAGGTCAATCCACGGAAGAGACGCCGTCACTTGAGATCTAGAAGATATATAAGTAAAAGGAACAGTCAGAGTAAGCTATGGGTATGGCAGAGATTGCTCAGTTCTCACTCTGATAGACCAGCCCATCACCACTTCCCAAATGGTAGAAATATTAGCTCGATTACTCTAGCTGTTTTTTAGTTACAGAGGTTAGAGGTCATGATTTTTTGCCTACTTACAGCGAATAGACTATAGTATCTTGGTCACTCAACTATTACGGAGATTTTGTAGCGATATGCGTTGTTAATTATGAAAACTTGGCATTAACCCTCCAGACCCGGAAGAGCTCTTGAACGCCCATAAAAAACACACCCTAGCTACCCGGAAGGTCTCTTGAACGCCCATGAGCTTAAAGCCTGTAAGCTTGGTGTGCGAGGCGTACGTCCGACGCATGTAAACAAACAGCCGGCTGGACCAACGCCGCGCATCTCCGGCCACAAGAAGGAGTGCGTCGCTTGTTCGTGTGTGCCTGTATGTTATTGTTAAGTATTGAAAAGTAGTGTAAAGTGGCTGTTTTTGCCATAAAGTTATCTCCAATGAAATCATCATCACAACTGAACCAGTTGACTTAGAGAGCTCTACTTAACGCCATTCTACAGGTACGAAACACATCTACGCTTGGGGATGCGCGGGAATGCGGAAGCAGTCCCAATAACAAAGATACGGTAGCCTAGGCGTAGACGTTTTTCGGCCAAAACCCCCGGATTTCGGGGAATATATATGTAATGCGTAGCCGGGGCTGGAGGGTTAATATGATGCAGAGACATGGTAGATTTATAATTTTTCCATTAAGTATAGAAAAATCAGTTGTTAACCCATACTGTACCAGGGACATAATTTTGATCATACTCTGGCAACTATTAGACAATTTTATTTAGCTTAGGAAGGACCTTTAGCAAATATAAGGTTTTAATCTATCTCAACCAACCCCTTTAACTACCACATGTGGTGATGGGCTGGTCTATCAGAGTGAGAACTGAGCGATCTCTGCCATACCCATAGCTTACTCTGACTGTTCCTTTTACTTATATATCTTCTAGATCTCAAGTGGCGGCGTCTTTTCCGTGGATTGACCTCCCTACTGCCAACCTAGAAGTTGGCAGATTGGGAGCCAAAGCGTCACATTTTCCCCTTACCCCTCAACTTTCCCTTCATAATTGCTGAGGGGCACAGGACCTTGGGTGGGGCTTTGGTTTCCCGGGCGTTTCCGCACACTCCTCAGCTCCCTGCCTTCGAGTGGCTTCGGTCACCCGGGCTTTGTTAGTGGTAAGCAGGGAGGATTTTGTGGGGGCGCTCGTTTATGGCCTTGGCCTTGCTCAAGACCTTGGGGCTGTTCGGCCAGACAGCCTGGGGAACAACAACAACAACAACTACCACAGATGATTCCTAAGCTGCATAATATCGTCTAAATATAGCTAGAATATAATATAGCACACGGCTCTGGTATTCAAAGGGTTAAGGGATTCAATTTACCGTCAGCTGAAATAAAACCGACTATACCATACTAAAATTTAAAGATTTCATAAAAAAAATTCTAAAGCTAGATTCGATTACATATACAATGTACAGTTGTTGTTGTTGTTGTTCCCCAAGCTGCCTGTACAATGTACAGTACATCTATATACTGTATAAATATACTTACCACTATTCTACCACAGTATACAAGTATATTTTATGTATCTCTAACTAGTCTATTCATCAAGACAAGTCTATAGTCCTTTCATTATAAGTAAGTCAAAAATCTTGACCACTAACCTCTATAACTCAATATTCATTCCTTGAAAGCCTTGTGGGAAGACCCGGCCTTGGCCGTGGCCTTCCTTAGAAGCTCGGGGCTGTTTGGCCAGGCAGCCTAGGGAACGACTACTACTATACCCCGTTCCTAATAAGTAGGCCAAAACTTTTGAACATTAACCTCTATAACTCACTAATGACTAGAGTAGTCAAGCTAATATTTCTACCATTTGGGAAGTCAGGCAAGGAATAAATTTGGAAATTTACAGCTAATTTGCTAAAGCCATTTTTGAGTTACAGAGGACAGAGATCATGATTTCTCGCCTACTTACAGCGAATAGACTATAGTACTACTACAGTACTACTGTATGTGTATGTATGTATATACTCAGGCACATACCCCATTGCTGGGGGTGGCCACCTCGAGACAGAGCCCGAACTGAAACAATACTCAAGGGTTCTAATTTTCAGAGTCCGGGACCACTTTCGAGTTCCCACGCCCCTTTCTCTGTCTCGATGAGTAGGAGAATGTTACAGGGGTAGGATGATTCCTAGCCCCCAACTAATACTCATAAATGACTAGAGTAAAGTAACTTGTGACTCATAAAGGACTTGAGCTGATATTGTCACTAGGTTAGTTGGGAAGAATCAAACTGTAAACAGGTGTGAAGATTTACAGTCCGTTTGTTCCAGTCCTCCATGAGTTACAAAAGGTTAGGGGTCACAGTTTCTAAACTTGTCATAATGAACAGACTAAAGCCTAATATACTAACTAGTACTTCTGATGGGGCGCTCGGCTATGGCCTTGGCCTTGCTCGGGGCCTTGGGGCTGTTCGGCCAGGCAGCTTGGGGAACAACAACAACAACAACAACAACAACAACAACAACAACAACTAGTACTTTACTGTATGATACATAGGGTTCTGGGTGAGTTATAAGACCAGGTAAGGTTTTCACTTGACCTTGATTTGCCCGGGGGTAGCTCTCTGCCATCCACTAATACTATGCTAGGCTAAACTGTCTGCTCAAAATACCGGGACATGTACAAAAAAAAAGCACGATATTCCAAATACAATAACAGTCCTGTTAACCGGCAAGCAGTAGGCCGAGGGTTTGCTCAAAGTTATAGAAAGCTAAATTCAAAGTATGTTACAGGTAAAATATCTGGATTTAGCTTCTTTTGGATATTTAATAGTTCCTTACTAAATTCCAAACTACTGTATACATGCATACTGTACAGTATATATAATATCACAGTTACCAGGTGCAGATTGGCCTCAGCAGACTGAAGAGAAGGCAGGGCATTAACTAACTGACACAAACTGTAAATTTGTAAGCACTTCTTGCTAATAGCCATATTACCTAAAACTATTTAATGACTATTTATACAAAACTCGAACAGATATATTGTATGTTAAATTAACCTTGAAAAGTTGACGGAATGAATATAAACACCATATGAGGGAAGGTGCATACCACGTGTGTTAGGAGCGCGATGACCTATGCCTCGGAGACGTGGCCAGTTAAAACCGTGGATATCAATAGAATGGAACGGAATGAGAAGAGAATGGTGAGATGGCTATGTGGGGTTAACCTAAAGGACGAGCGAGGAATTAAGAAGGCGTCTGGGCATCAGGAGTGCCAGCGAAGTGATGCGCACGAGCCGACTTGGTTGGTTTGGACATATGGAGAGAATGGATGATCAGAACTGGGTAAAGAAATGCCGGACTCTGAACGTGGGAGAAGCTGCGCGTAGGGGTGGACCTAGAATTACGTGGGCTAGGGTGCTCCGGTTCGATCTAAAAATAATGAACTTGATAACAGAGGCAGCCTGAAAAGCCGCCATTTAGGACGTGAGACTGTAACCACATTCTCTGTGGACAAATCGGTCTTTAAATTTGTATGTATGTATGTATGAAGAGGAGCACTTTATTGATAACATTTTGCAGATGGCTTCTTTAGGTCACTAATTTACACGAGGGCCTTGGACGCCTTGAGTATCTGTCATGGCAGCTGAAGAAGCTACCTGCGAAATGTTGTTAATAAAGTGCTCCTCCTCATATGGTGTTTATATAAATTCAGGAATACTATACTTTTTAATCGATTTGAACAAATATGACAAATGTACAGAAAAATATCACTCGCTCAAACTACAAGGTCTCCCTCGATTTACAATTGGGCTACGTTCCTGAAAACCCGATCTTAAATAGAAAAATTGCATAGCGAACCCTAAAATTAATGGGGGTAAATAGGGATGCATTCTGGGATCAACCAAACCCAAACACAAAACACCTAAAAACCTATAATAATATCATAAATTAGGGCATCGGATAGTGAGGGAGACCTGTACAACTTGGCACTGCAACCGACAAAAATTGTATTCACCAGCTGATGTAGCAGCTTCCCTTGGTGCAACTATGGGTTTCAGGCTCATCACTATGTATGTACTGTATGTATATACTCTGGCACATACCCCATAGCTGGGGGTGGCTGACTCGAGACAAAGCCTGAACAGGGACAATAAATAAAAACACAAATTCACACACATCTAGGTCACCAAGGAGAAGACCCAGAGACCAGGGATCACTAAGGGCACTCCAGCACTCCCCCGACCTCCCTACTGGATAGAAACGATAACCTGGAATATCTGTCCTGTACCCTCTAGCAGGCCATATGCCAACAGAGGATAGCAACAAGGTTCTAGAGCTCTCACCACTAGTAATGCAGAGACACCATCAGGCTTTCAGGATAAGTTCTAAGTGGCCAAATGTTTTTGTTGGCATCCAACCAAAATTATCAGCAATGGGCATTATCAGTTGTTGTTGTTGTTGTCGTTCCCTCGGCTGCCTGGCCGAACAGCCCCGAGTCCCTAAGGAAGGCAATGGCCACGATCGGGCTTTCCCACAGGGCTCTCAAAGAGTGTAGAATATGTTGTTGGCGTAAGTGATTGTGTGGGATGCAGTCTTCTATGATGTGTTTAATAGTATGGGGTGCTGTGTTACATCCTGGGGAGGTGTCGTCGACGGAGCCATCCAGTCTCTTTTGATAGCCCAGAAGAGCATTACAGTATCAGTTATCAGCATTTGCCTGTTGTTGTTGCTATTCCCCAGGCTGTCTGACCGAACAGCCCCAAGGCCCCGAGCAAGGCCAAGGCCATAACCGAGTGCCCTCACAGAACCCTCCCTGCCTACCACAAAAATGCCTTGGTGACCGAAGCTGCTCACAGGCGAGGAGCTGAGGAGGGCGCGGAAACGCCCGGGATACCAAAGCCCCACCCAAGGCCCTGTGCTCCTCAGCAATTATGAAGGGAAAGCCCTCAGTATTTGCCTGTTAACAGGTACAGTCATGAGCATACAAGCACACCCATTTGATTCCCCATAAAACCCAAATAAGATAATAGAATGCTATATTAAATCCCAGATGCTTCAGAATTTGGCTCTTTAGGGTTCAAAGATCCATATAGGTGTTACCTTATTAAAGCACATGCATGTACAGTATATTAATGGCAATAAGTGTTTCTTTATCTGAGCTTCCTTCCCTTAAATGGCCTGCCAACCAAGGCAAGCATATCCAATTAACCCACACCTATAAGTCACCTCTTGTAATATACAGAAGATTACAAAGGATATTTCTTTTCCCTGTGTAACAAAAATGGCACCCAAGCTTTGCAGGTGTATGGTTAAACAAGCATCAAATTATAGCAGACTTATAAAGTCTGGAGCAACTCCAGGTTGCTCCGACATTGTCGCTGAGATGATAAAAGCCTCAGGGGAGATTGGTGTAAACTTAGTCACTGAGTTGATAAACACCATTATTAAAGATGAGAAAATCCCAGAGGATTGGCTCAAAAGTGTAATAGTAAATATATACAAAGGAAAAGGGGATGCGCTAGATAGAGGAAATTATAGGGGCCTGAAAATGCTTGACCAAATCATGAAGGTCTGTGAGAGAGTCCTTGAGGGTTTGATCAGGCAAAGCATCTCTATTGATGATATGCAGTTTGGTTTTATGCCAGGACGTGGTACAACCGATGCTATCTTCATGGTCAGGCAGATGCAGGAAAGATATCTACTAAAAGGCAGGGATCTTTACTTTGTGTTTGTGGACCTGGAGAAGGCCTTTGATAGGGTACCTAGAGATGTTGTACAGTGGGCTATGAGGAAACTTGGTGTGGAAGAGTGGCTGGTGCGTGTGATAATGAAGATGTATGAGGATTCGCGAAGTTCGGTGAGGGTGAAAGGTGTACTGAGTGATGAATTCGCAGTCCGTGTTGGAGTCCATCAGGGTTCAGTGTTAAGCCCCCTCCTCTTTATTATGGTCTTGGAGGCGCTGTCTAGAGTTTTTAGAGGCGGACTCCCGTTGGAACTGTTTTATGCAGACGATTTAGTCCTAATAGCTGACAGTATGCAGGATGCTGAGGCCAAATTCAGAAAGTGGAGAGAGGGCATGGCGAGCAAGGGTTTAAGAGTCAATATTAACAAAACCAAGGTTATGCATTGTAGTTTGAGACGAGGCAATGTGGAAAAGAGCGGTGCATACCCATGTGCAGTGTGTGGAAAGGGAGTGGGCGTTAACTCAATTCAATGTAGCATCTGTCGATGTTGGGTACACCATGGGAGTAAGCGCTGTAGTAGAATAAAGGGGCCCCTGCCGAAGGATAAGTCAGAAATAGAGAAATTTGAGTGCGTAGTGTGCAAAGGCGAGCTTGTGTTAAGTGATGATCCTGTGGCTGTGAATTTTGGAAATGAGTCTTTGGAGCTGGTGAACAAGTTTTGTTACCTAGGAGATACCATCTCTGCCGGTGGTGGGGCCGAGGCTGCCACTGTTGCTAGAATTAGGTGTGGCTGGGGGAAGTTCAGAGAATTGATGCCAATCCTGACCATGAAAAGAATGCCTCTCCCCCTGAAGGGAAAGGTGTATGCCTCATGTGTTAGAAGTGCAATGACGTATGCCTCAGAAACATGGGCCGTTAAAGTAGAGGATGTCAACAGAATGGAGCGTAATGAGATGAGAATGGTGAGATGGATGTGTGGGGCCAGGCTACAGGATAGAATAACAAATGTTGAGCTGAGGAGACGTTTAGGTATAAAGAGTATTAGCGAGGTGATGCGTACAAGTAGACTGGGATGGTATGGACATGTGGAGAGAATGGATGAACAAAATTGGGTGACAAAATGCAGGTCTGTGATTGTGGAGGGAGCTGCACCAAGGGGTGGACCGAGGAAGACCTGGGATCGGACTATACGCGCCGATCTCAAATCCAAGAACTTGACAAGTGAAGCAGCCCTTAACAGGGTTGCCTGGAACGCCGCCATTAGGACAAGAGACTGAAACTGCACTTATGTGTGGAACACTCAGTCTTAAAATGTTATGTATGTATGTATGTAAAGGAAATCAACATATCCAAGCATATTTATACAAAATAATATATTATCCAATAAAATCAAGCATTTTTTATACAAAACAATTTATATTCTGCAAAACCCCAAGCAATTTATACAAAATTATTTATATTTGACCACTTGCGAGTTTCAGACTACTGTATAAAGAAGTTGGAGCTGTAGACATCGATATTTAGCAGAATTACCAGCAAAATACGGCAACATAGGTAGCGCCAACGAACTTGACAATAATCTTGATCCCTTACCTTCTTATAACTCAAAATGAATGAAACCAATCGGGTTGACATGTCTATCTTTAGGGAAGAGTGTGGATATTTACAGCCAGTTTGCTCAAGGTCCTTTTGAGTTACGAAGAGGTCAGGGATCAAGATTTTTGTCAAGTTGTTGGTGCTACATATAGTACATTTATAAATACATTAAACCAAATTTATCATACTACTTTCTATCCATCAGAAAACCCACATTATTATTGCATGTCTGCTTAATATTGATGTGTACGGCTCCAACTTGATCGTAGCCTGAAACTCGGAAGTGGTCAATTGGCTAATAGCACAAACCGTAACATACCGTCTCACTCCAAAACCAATGAGGATGCTAAAGAGAACAAGAAGCCAATGACAAAAAAAAAGACAACAAAATAATTTAAACCTATATAAGAAATAATCATGATTTAATTAACCTACATAAATTGCAGAAATAAAGTCAAAAGCCTTTGTTCTGTTTGAAGTCACATACATAAGCAGTTTATCTGATGACAAATGTAATAGCCAGGGCTAGGATTCGAACCTCTACAGGCAGGAGGTCTGCCTGTAGAGGTTCGAATCCTAGCACTGGCTATTATATTTGTCATCAAATAAACAACTTGTCATGCTTAGGGGAGCCGGATTGAGATTAAAAGACTATCTGTCCCCCACTCGAGTGTGGTTGGGGAGAAACACAGGTAGAAGTACCAGATTTCTCCTTTTAACCATTGCAGTGGTAATCGTGACAGACTGTAGAGATTTGAATCCTAGCCCTGGCTATTATACGTACATAAATCAGATGCCTTGCTTCCAGAGGAAGCACTCCACGGGATGGCCATGGCAGAAACTGTCTCCAGGCTCCCAGACATGCCTCCACTGACCCACTCCATAGTGCCACCTCCACCAATATATTAGAACCAGTATCACTGAAGGAACAGACCTAGAGCAGTCCCTCACCAGGATGGCAGTTCCATCACTGTTTTGCTATTGTCTTGACTCCCATGGGGGCCCTGGCCGGAAGAATATCGAATACAAGAATGTTCTGAAGCTAGGAACCAGTGGTCCACTGCTACAGAAGTTGATTGCACCATCAAAGTGGCGGGCGGTGGGGTCGCCACATTCCTACGTCAAAATAACAAGAAATTTGAAAAGAATGAATAGAAACACCATTTGAGATGGAGCACTTTATTGACGTTTCGCAGATACTCAAGGCAACCAGGGTCTGGTATATGTTAGTGACCTGAAGAAGCCATCTGCAAAATGTTGTCACATAGCAATTTTCATGAGTTCTTTTGCTTTTATCTTCTGTCGTCCCAGTTTTGGTTTGTTTATTTTACAAGTTTTACATTATATGTTAGTGACCTGAAGAAGCTACAGTATCTGCAAAACGTTGTCAACAAAGTGCTCCTCCTCAAATGGTGTTTATATTCAAAGAAAATTGTCTAATGGCGGTAAGGTATCAAGAGTATCAGTGATGAGATGCGTACTAGCAGGCTTGGATGGTTTGGACATGTGGAGAGGATTGATGAACTAAGTTGGGTGAAAAGATACAAGTCCGTGAATGTGGAGGGAGATGAACCAAGGGATAGACCAAGAAAGAGTTGGGATCAGACCATTCAGTCTAATCTTGAATAAAACAAAATGACAGGTGAGGCAGCTCTGAACAGGGCTGCCTGGAGCGCTGCCATTAGGACGTGAGATTGGAAACGGCTTCGTAGGGAGCACTCGATCTTTAAATTTATGTATGTATGCTATGTATGTAACCAGACTAAGACGAAAAATATGTCATCATGAAGGGGTTAATAGTAAAACAGTGCAAATTAAACTGAAAACAATTAATCTAAATACTGGACAGAGTACAGGATTCAAATCATGTACGATACTGTAAAGAAAAACACATTGGGAGAGAATTGTAAATCTACTATGCTGCAGCGAGATGGCCACACCTATTTCCTGTCACGATCATTCCCCGAGAGAGGCCCTGCGTCGGGAATTTTGTCGTAAATTATACCATCTTTGCTTTAGCCTTGTGATTCATATGACCCTCAGCAAGGATGTCAAACTGGACACACATAGCTTCAGTCAGTGGTTCATATACATTAACATAGCTTCAATCTGTGGTTCATAATACATAAACACATAGCTTAAGTCTGTGGTTCATAACACACTAACACAAAGCTTCAGTCAGTGGTTCATATACATGAACACAAAGCTCCAGTCTGTGGTTCATAACACACTATCACAAAGCTTCAGTCAGTGGTTCATAATACATAAACATAAAGCTTCAATCAGTGGTTCATAATACATTAACACAAAGCTTCAGTCTGTGGTTCATATATAAAAAAACATAGCTTCAGTCTGTGGTTCATAATACACTAACACAAAGCTTCAGTCAGTGGTTCGTATACAATAAAACAGCTTCAGTCTGTGGTTTGTATGAAATAAAACATAGCTTTAGTCTGTGGTTCGTATACTGTACATTAACACAAAGCTTCAGTCTGTGGTTCGTATAAATTAACTCTAAATCAATAATCTTTTTAAATACCTGTAATACCAAAATCATAATCACTACACACTTACCAGCGAGGGTAGGCCAGCGTCCACTTGGTCCACGGCGTTGGCCCGTCCCGGACTGGCTGGGATGGGTATCTCTCCGCTAGTACTCTTGCTGGACTTGTGTTTGCGTAAACGGAACTTCCGCCGGGATTTGGTAGAGGGCGTGCTGGGCTCACCGTGCTGGGGTAGAGAATTGCAATGTGTTATATGGGATTACAAGGGTCTATAAAGGATTACAATTTTTTTTCCTATATGAGTGAAATAAATAAAAGGCAAAGCTGACTGTAACAAGTATCTCCCCATGAGTTAAAATGTAAAACTTGCAAACTAAACAAACCAAAATTGGGACAAGGACAATATAAAGTCAAATTAAATTATCAAAATCGCTATGTGGAAACAACGCTTACTAAAATGAAAATTATTAAATAAAAGAACACAATCCACCACATAGGGTGTACATTACTACATGAGCAAGTTAATCTGTTTCCCAAGCAAACTAATCGCACACATAACAACGCACTATCGTCACGTTAAAGGAAGTAGTCAAGTTTGGGAAGTCTGGGACGTTCTGGCAAATTTTACTAAACTCTGCATGAATAAAGAAACTAAATGTTAAATGTCAAAATATTATTTAAAATCAAATTTGCAACATGACAAGACATTAACAATAGTACAAAATACAAATATTGATAAGATATCTATACTATTACAAAATAATATATAAAATACAGTACAGCACTCACTAACGATAGTGCTATCGGGTAGGTACCTGTAAGCATAGCATGCCTCAACTGACCCCTATCAATAACTACCCTACAAATAACCTACATTTATAGCACAAATAAACTAAGGAAATCGCAAAAGTAAGCAATTGATACTATCGACAATGAATACATATAATATAAAGACAAATAATTGCAAAATATGAAGTAACAACAGATTTAAACAAAGAGTACTCTTTTAACAAGAACAATAAATTTAAAAAATCATCAATATTAATATTAATAATAGAAAAAGAAAAAGATAAACAATAAATACAGACAAAAAACAATAAATACAGACAAAAAGTAAGCAGAGGTTATACAAGAAACTTCAAGTTAAAAATGCTTGATTAAAATTATTGATGTCAAATTTTAGAATAGTCACAATAATTGACCCTAAAAAGATTAAATTTATGGAACAATTTACTTGCCTCAAAACCTCTGTCCACTAAGAGTCTGTATAGTAACCTAGCTCTAGCCCAAAAGTCATCTACTTTAGTGCAGATTTTACAAAATCTTATTAATTGGGAATAAAAACAATTATAAGTTATTTTACTATCGATATTACTACTAGGGAAAGGAAAGTTTATTACGTTAAAATTAAAATCATCAACTTTGTGATATACTTTAAGTATGCACTGTTCATTAACAATCTCTATATTTATATCAAGAAAATTTTCAACTTTATAATTTACGTTACATTGTGTGAGGGGAATAGAATTAGGGTAAATAAGTTTAGCAACTTGATTAAAATTTAACAAATTGCAAACAAGAATATCATCAATATATCTACTATTATTACTTCACAGTTTAGCAAGTGTTAATTTTTCTGGGATTTTATTTTTCTTGCTACTGTCAACTAAGTCTTTTATATATTTAAATTCTAAAGCAAGCAAGAATAAGTCTGCAATTAAAGAGCTAGCATTTCCACCCATAGGAATTCCTAATATTTGTTTGAAAATGTACGGCCCGAATCTAACATAAGTATTGAAAAGGAGGAATTTAAGGGCATCTTTAAGTTTAGTTCTATCAAAATATACAGAACTAGTGGGAGTAGAACTAAGTGATGCATTATTAAAATATGTATAAACATTTATGAAATAATTACCATTCCTAATGAACCTGTCAAAGTGCAAATCTATAATAAAGCAAAGCTCTAGTTTTTAGTTTCTAGTTTCTAGCAAAGTCTAGTTCTAATAGTTGAAGGAATATTAGAGAGCCAAAATCAAGGTACGTTATAATCAAAATGTCAGGACACATGGAGCTTGAAGCAGTTTAAGTCATAGGATGAGCGAAAGACAGATTGGTGGACTATAATATACAATATACAGTAGGCCTAACTAAGTATTACAAGGGATTATAATGGTTTACAAATTATAATGTAAAACTTGCAAAACAAACAAACCAAACCAGGAACCTCACAATATAAAGACAAAATAACTTACCAAAATCACTATGTGGAACTAATGCATTTCTGATTGTGTTCTTTTATTTAATAATTTTCATTTTAGTAAGCGTTGTTTCCACATAGCGATTTTGATAATTTAATTTGACTTTATATTGTCCTTGTCCCAATTTTGGTTTGTTTAGTTTGCAAGTTTTACATTTTAATTAATATAAGAATTACCGGTACATGATATTAAAATTACTTACAAATAAATACAAAGCCATCGCAAAGGATATAAAGGGATTACTATACCCATAATAATACAGTAAACCCCTGCCATCTCGGACTCTATTTACTCGGAAGCCCGTACTTCTCGGAATGGTATCGGCCTCTTGGATAGTTCGCCGTAGATCTCGGAAAAATTCTGATTTCTACGGTTTGTTGGACAGATCTCCGTATACAGTATCTTGGAAATTCCGAGATCTAAGGGGTAAAACTCCAATGGCCCACGTGGTTTGTCGGATAGGTCACCTCACAACTCAGATGATTTTAATTTTAACGTAATAAACTTTCCTTTCCCTAGTAGTAATATCGATAGTAAAATAACTTATAATTGTTTTTATTCCCAATTAATAAGATTTTGTAAAATCTGCACTAAAGTAGATGACTTTTGGGCTAGAGCTAGGTTACTATACAGACTCTTAGTGGACAGAGGTTTTGAGGCAAGTAAATTGTTCCATAAATTTAATCTTTTTAGGGTCAATTATTGTGACTGTATTCTAAAATTTGACATCAATAATTTTAATCAAGCATTTTTAACTTGAAGTTTCTTGTATAACCTCTGCTTACTTTTTGTCTGTATTTATTGTTTATCTTTTTCTTTTTCTATTATTATTATTATTAATATTAATATTGATGATTTTTTAAATTTATTGTTGTTGTTGTTGTTGTTGTTGTTGTTCCCCAAGCTGCCTGGCCGAACAGCCCCAAGGCCCCGAGCAAGGCCAAGGCCATAACCGAGCGCCCCCACAGAACCCTCCCCGCCGACCACAATAAAGCCTGGGTGACCGAAGCCACTCCATGGCGGGGAGCTTGAGGAGGGTGCGGAAACGCCAGGGAAACCAAAGCCCCACCCAGGGCCCTGTGCCCCTCAGCAATTATGAAGAGAAAGTTGAGGGGCAAGGGAAAAATGTGACGCTTTGGCTTCCAATCTTGGTAGATTGGGAGGTCAATCCACGTTAGAGACGCCGTCACTTGAGATCTAGAAAATATATAAGTAAAAGGAACAGTCAGAGTAAGCTATGGGTATGGCAGAGATTGCTCAGTTCTCACTCTGATAGACCAGCCCATCACCACATGACTAGAACCCAATCCTCTCAGCATCAGCTAGGAAAGGCCCTAGAAAGCCACCTTTGGCGGGGGGATAGCTCCCCTATTTCAACCCTTTTCGGGGTTGGGCACCCGCCATTTAAATTTATTGTTCTTGTATTTTATATATTATTTTGTAATAGTATAGATATCTTATCAATATTTGTATTTTGTACTATTTTAATGTCTTGTCATGTTGCAAATTTGATTTTAAATAATATTTTGACATTTAACATATAGTTTCTTTATTCATGCAGAGTTTAGTAAAATTTGCCAGAACGTCCCGGACTTCCCAAACTTGACTACTTCCTTTAACGTGACGATAGTGCGTTGTTATATGTGCGATTAGTTTGCTTGGGAAACAGATTAACTTGCTCATGTAGTAATGTACACCCTATGTGGTGGATTGTGTTCTTTTATTTAATAATTTTCATTTTAGTAAACGTTGTTTCCACATAGCGATTTTGATAATTTAATTTGACTTTATATTGTCCTTGTCCCAATTTTGGTTTGTTTAGTTTGCAAGTTTTACATTTTAATTTTAACCTATCGGGAAATTTCCTAAATTTCCTAAATGTCCGTGGCGTCATGCCAAAGTGGGACTAGTGGGGATAAACATGAGGGAGAAGGGGGTGTCGAAAAAGTAAATCCGTCCCCTCAACTTACCGAACAGTCATCATGGTTGTCGAAGGTATATAGGAGCCTGGTGAGCTGGTGTAGGTGGTGCTGGGTAGTGGTAATGTCTCGACTTAACTGTTCCAACCCCGCACTGTCCATCAACCAAGATCGCAACGTACCCGCACCTGAAACAACACATTATTATTACTATATACTGTCTATTTTGTATTCACCATAAGTAATTTCCGTCACTGGCTCTGTCTCGAGTCGACCACCCTAAAAAAAGAGAAAAAATGGGGCATGTGCCAGACTACATACTGTAGATAGATATATAGATAGATAAATAAGTAATTTCACCCACTATCTATCATGTCTGTGTCTGTCTATCTCTCTCTCTCTGTACGGTATGTATGTGTGTGCATATGTGTGCATTTGTATATGTACAGTGAACCCTCAAATTACGCGCAATTTATCTACGCAAAATAAAACTACGCTTGAACCACAATTGAGGTAACAAATTGAAAAGTACGCTCAATTATTCGAATGTACGCGCCGAGCGTACGAGCGGGAGTCGATTCGTATCTGTTGGAGAGTTTCGGGCGGCCATATTGACGTGACGCCAAGCCCTCCAACGTCGTCACTGTTGCCTGTGGAGAGAGACACATCTCCCGTACCAAACGATTATGTATCTATAAAGCACAACAGGATATTATGAATCTATTAAAAGACTGGTCTTCGTTTTACATTGCATGTATCATTTATTGAGCTAACAAAATCGGAAATGGAAAATCTGTTTCTGTTCGGTAGTTGGAGGCGAGATTGTTTACACTTCTTTCGAAAGTCGCTTCAAAGCCCACTGCTCTCCCCTGGCTAAATACATACATACATAAAATGTTAAGACGGAGTGTTCCACACATAAGTGCAGTTTCAGTCTCTTGTCCTAATGGCGGCGTTCCAGGCAACCCTGTTAAGGGCTGCTTCATTTGTCAAGTTCTTGGATTTGAGATCGGCGCGTATAGTCCGATCCCAGGTCTTCCTCGGTCCACCCCTTGGTGCAGCTCCCTCCACAATCACAGACCTGCATTTTTTCACCCAATTTTTTTTCATCCATTCTCTCCACATGTCCATACCATCCCAGTCTACTTGTACGCATCACCTCGCTAATACTCTTTATACCTAAACGTCTCCTCAGCTCAACATTTGTTATTCTATCCTGTAGCCTGGCCCCACACATCCATCTCACCATTCTCATCTCATTACGCTCCATTCTGTTGACATCCTCTACTTTAACGGCCCATGTTTCTGAGGCATACGTCATTGCACTTCTAACACATGAGGCATACACCTTTCCCTTCAGGGGAAGAGGCATTCTTTTCATGGTCAGGATTGGCATCAATTCTCTGAACTTCCCCCAGCCACACCTAATTCTAGCAACAGTGGCAGCCTCGGCCCCACCACCGGCAGAGATGGTATCTCCTAGGTAACAAAACTTGTTCACCAGCTCCAAAGACTCATTTCCAAAATTCACAGCCACAGGATCATCACTTAACACAAGTTCGCCTTTGCACACTACGCACTCAAATTTCACTATTTCTGACTTATCCTTCGGCAGGGGCCCCTTTATTCTATTACAGCGCTTACTCCCATGGTGTACCCAACATCGACAGATGCTACATTGAATTGAGTTAACGCCCACTCCCTTTCCACACACTGCACATGGGTATGCACCGCTCTTTTCCACATTACCTAGTCTCAAACTACAATGCATAACCTTGGTTTTGTTAATATTGACTCTTAAACCCTTGCTCGCCATGCCCTCTCTCCACTCTCTGAATTTGGCCTCAGCATCCTGCATACTGTCAGCTATTAGGACTAAATCGTCTGCATAAAACAGTTCCAACGGGAGTCCGCCTCTAAAAGCTCTAGACAGCGCCTCCAAGACCATAATAAAGAGGAGGGGGCTTAACACTGAACCCTGATGGACTCCAACACGGACTGCGAACTCATCACTCAGTACACCCTTCACCCTCACCGAACTTCGCGAATCCTCATACATCTTCATTATCACACGCACCAGCCACTCTTCCACACCAAGTTTCCTCATAGCCCACTGTACAACATCTCTAGGTACCCTATCAAAGGCCTTCTCCAGGTCCACAAACACAAAGTAAAGATCCCTGCCTTTTAGTAAGTATCTTTCCTGTATCTGCCTGACTATGAAGATAGCATCGGTTGTACCACGTCCTGGCATAAAACCAAACTGCATATCATCAATAGAGATGCTTTGCCTGATCAAACCCTCAAGCCATGATGTGAAGCCAATTCTTTAATATGTATATGAGCTATTGAACTATCTCACTTGACACTATGTAGGCTATATGAAACTATAGGCTATATAGGGGGTATTACTTTTCGACTCAAAACTTTACCAGTAAGCCTAGGCGGCTAGGCCTATTATTTCGGTCGATCCATTTCGGACGCAGTGCTATCGATCGATGGCGCAGATCCGGCATTGCTCAACCACTACCAATGTGAGTTAATTTATGTTTGTGTCTTATTTGTATACATTAAATGTATTTTGTGTGGTAGATTAGGTTATGAAAACATATTTGTACAGTAATATGTTATATATTTGTGGATTTTAGGTGATGAAAGGTAGAAATAGTACAACCTTCGGTCAGACCCAGACCAATACCTATTTTCCCCATTTATATTTAACTCCCATGTACGCGCAAACGAACGTACGCGCCGACAGCACAGTACGCATCCCACGCGTAGTTTGAGGGTTCACTGTATACTAATGTATGTATGTATATACTCAGGCACATACCCAACAGCTGGGTCCTGCCCCTAGAAGGAAAAAGTAGGACAGTAAAAGAGACAGACAGAAACGGCTAAAGTTGGGTACAGGATGGGAAACCCCACTCTGGATAGGACCAGCCCTCACCCAATACTAGCCATAAATGTAATCCTTATTCCTTACATGGTCACAAGGACTGATAGGTTTTCTAACCCTAGCCTCCAGGAAACTGGATTGCAGTCATTGATAAACCTCTGGACAGTCCATCCATTGATTGTGGCCAGATTTTTTGTAACTGCAGGGTTCTTATAAAGTGTTCTTTGGAAATGGAGTGACAATATAAGTAAGTATAAACTACATGAGTGTTAAGGGAGATGGGCTTAATTATTTGCTCATTTTTTATATCTTTTATATATTTGTTTTTGTAGTTTCCTTCCTAGACCTCCATCAAGCTTAACACCCCCCCCCCCCCCCCCCCCCAGACCCTCCTTCACGATAAATTTGTATATTTTCGATAGAACAATTTCCAGGCCAAAAGCCGGTTCCTCTTAAATAACAGGCTTGCTATCGCTCGCCAGAAAAACATCGACACCTAAATGGCACGAAAGGTCTTGATATTGATATAGAAATGGAACGAAAGGTTTTAAAATCGCCAACCTAATGGGTCGAACGTCTTAAAATCTGAAAACTAATGGGGCTAAACATGAGGAAGAAGGGGGACAAGAAAAACTACCCATCTCCCCTTAATGTTATTATGTACGGTACACAAATATTAACCCCCTCCGACATCTTAATGAAACTTATTTATCTGTTGACGGTAGCCACACTATTTGGGTGAACTGTTACTTGTGGTACTGCCTGGCTTGGTAGGAAGTTGCCAACTAGCTCCATATTTAGTGTTGCCCTTCACCGAGCACCTGTTAAAATTACACGTGATTATATACGCGATCACGTATATAATAACTTAAGTTAACACTAAGTTTCCCAATTTATATACGCGATCCGCATGTAAATCGGTGCTTGGTCCAAGCCACTTATATACGCGATCGCGTGCAAACTATCTGAAGGTGTTAAGAGTAAGTAAGGATTAACATACCTGCAGCAGCTGAGGTTAGTGTGGTGCCTGGTGTGCCCTTACCCTCTCTGACCATAGTACCCGGGTGTGAGCCAGGGAGGGACCCGGGTAACGAACCCCGATTGCCAGGAACAAGGGGATCTGGAAGGAAAAAATGCCGTATTACAAAATTAGGCAAGGAGGCAAGGTATAATAGCTTTGACTTAGTATACGTAGGTTCTGAGTTACTTGTTAACTTACTTATCATTTATTAAAGCAAAATATTAGCTCTTAGTCAATCTTCATACAATCCATAAATGTACCGGTATATTATGTTATAATGTAAAACTTGCAAAATAAACAAACCAAAACTTAGACGAAGACAGTAAAAAGACAAAACAACAAATCAAAACCGCTACGGTTAATTTCAAAGGCATGAGACTACCTTCAAAGTTAACCAGCCAATGAACATATATTGGCAGAGGATTGGCCCAAAATCCCCTTTAAAAAAGAAAAACATATATTTTGTATGTATCTATGTACAGTATATACTCAGGCACACACCCGATAGCTGTGGGTGGCTGACTCAAGACAGAACCAGGACAGAAACAACAAAATAAAATAAAAATATAAAAACATAAAATTCACACAAATCTAGGTCACCCAGGAGAAGACCCACAGACCAAGGACCATGAGGGGTCTCCAGCAAAAGATTCCCAGGTCCCAGACCTCTCAGAGAAGTTCCGGTCACAGCAGGCAGACATGCAGCAGAACTACACCACAATACCCACCCACATACTTCCAGACATGGCCCTTCACAACATAGACCGGCTCCCCGGGCCGGGCGCCTGACGGACTATTACCTAGTCCAACTGGCATCCGATCCCCACTCCTTACAAACGCGTACCACTAATCTATTCACAAGCATTCTCCATTTATTCCTATATATCACCACTTCTCTTGTCTGTTCTTCAGTTATCTCTTTATCTTCCAACGCTTTTTTCACACCATCTCAACATCTCCTCCCTGGTACAGTAATAATATTAATGTAAACTAACCTGTTGGAGAGTCGTCAGAGGGAGAGGTGGGCGAGGTAAGTTTGGCTCCATCTTTACTATATAGTATTTGGTGTTGCTTGTGAAGTCTGTGTTGTTTTAGCTGTTCCACCCACTGTAGGTACACCTCTCGAGACTTGCACTGTAACACAATTATCACAATAACAAATATTAGTAATAATCTAATGTATTAATTTCACTCCCAACACCCAAACACCTCCCAATTAAATTAATGAAATCATGTGATCCTCCCAGGATTCGAATCTGGGTTATGTGTGTGTGCGATTAGTTTGCTTGGGAAATAAATTAACTTGCGCATGTAGTGCTGTACACCCTATGTAGCGGATTGTGTTCTTTTGTTTCAAATTTGATTTTATTAAGCGTTATTTCCACATAGCGATTTTGATTAGTTCCTTTCCGTTTATTTTGTGTCGTCCCAGTTTTGGTTTGTTTGTTTTGCAAGTGTTACATTATAATTATCACATACAGATCTTAAACACTCTAACCATTACACCATCAAGACAGTTCAAGGTTAGGTAGCCTATATGACTACAATTTTATATCCATTTATCAAATACTGGATATTAATCTAATCATGTACTAGAGGGTGTACGAGAGCGAGGTGGAGGGACAGAGAGGGAGAGGTAGACCGAATGAGAGGTGGAAGGATGGAGTGAGGAAGTACATGAACGAAGGTGGTGCTGGTTGGGGGAGGGGCATCGACTGACTGGGGACAGAGGTGCATGGGGGCGGTTCATTCGTGGCCACCCCTTCGGGGATCACGGCGTCAGGCAATAGATAGATAGATAGATGTACTCAGACCCAACTGCACACTGAATAGCCTAATGTTTAAATAAATAGAATTATCTTTAGCAATCTTTCATTCAACAATAGGGTAAGACGGGGTAATTTCGCCGCGGCGCTAATAATTTGCATTTAAACGCCGATATCTCTGAAACTATTACATGGATTCGGCTGTAGTTTGGTTTAGGTTGTAGAGCAGTTTTGATTTAGGTTGTAGAGCAAGTTTGGTTTAGGTTGTATAGCTAGTTTGGCTTAGGCTGTAGATCTAGTTTGGCTTAGGTTTTGTTGCAGTTTCGCGGGGCCTGGAGCCGAGGCTAGCGGCGCGTCTGACGGTATGGTCGGGTGTGTTTGGGGGGTTTGTGGGTGGTTTGTATGTGTGTATGTTTGTTTTTATATTTGCGTGTAACACAGTGTTGGCAGTAGCCGTCAGCTGCTGCCTGGTACTTTGTACTAGCAACCTACACGCCGCACCCACACGAGACACGTCCACACCTGCACTAAATACTTCCACACCCGTAGGCCTAATAAATACGTCCACAACCGCACTAGACACGTCCACAGCCGCACTACATGTCCACAACTCCACATCCGCACTAGACATAGTGGCGCCTAGGCCTACACGTGTGACACACCTGCATCTCTGCCCGCCCTGTTCAGTTGTGCACGCGTGTGTGCGTGCAACGTTTTTCTATTGGCATGTTTAGTGTCAGTTTGGGTTTGTGAATGTTTTCATTGCTTTTACCTGTGCGCTAGTGTTTTGTCTGGCCATTAATCATATAATGTTATCTAGTTTACTAGCTAGATGATGCGTAATATAGGTCGCGGCGAAATTACCCCGCCGGGCGGGGTAATTTCGCCGCGAGAGTGACTTTTTTCAAAAATTCGGCAGCATGACCAAAACATTATATTTTGTTTTCGTTTTTTGGGCATCTATAGCAGAAAGGCTGAATGTATAGATAAAAAATTCCATTTGTGGCAGTTTCTATTCGTCAAAATACGCGATTTTCGGCGAAATTACCCCGTCTTACCCTATTCAAAAGATCCAGATGGTGTTAGGTGTATTTGGAATATGGCTAATTGAGTAATCCAGTCACCTGAATTATCCTATCTTAACCCCTCCAACTCGGCTGTCCTCTTACGCTCCATACCCCCAGAATCGGCCCATATGGCCTTAATAGCTTGCAATGGTAAGAGGTAGAAAGATCAGCTTATTGATAAAATGGAGTACTTACTGTTGCATTGACCGGACATCGCTATGTCGTTGTGTTGTGAGGTTCTTAACATTTAGAGCGCAGGAGTATAAGAGGACACCCGAGTTTCGCGGTGAAAGGTCAGTGTGGAATATAAGAGGACACCTGAGTTCGAAGGATCAAGTTTTAAGACCTTATATAGCCCGACAACAGCACTCGATTTTACGGCTTTTTAAAATACTTGGCATAGAGCCATGGTATTTTTTTCTAAAAAAAACAACACACACACTCAACAGGCACCACCCTCAACAAACCACAACATATACAGTATATGAACACCATATGAGGAGGAGCACTGAATTATTGTTGTTGTTGTTGTTGTTGTTGTTCCCTAAGCTGCCTGGCCGAACAGCCCCGAGTCCCTGAGAAAGGCCATGGCCACGATCGGGCTTTCCCACAGAGCTCTCATTGAGTGTAGATTGTGTTGTTGGCGTAAGTGGTTGTGTGAAATGCAGTCTTCTATGATGTGTTTAATGGTATGGGGTGCTGTGTTACATCCCGGGCAGGCGTCGACAACGGAGTCATCCAGTCTCTTCTGATAGCTCAGGAGAGCTGGATGGTGTCCGCATCTCAGCCTGGCCAGGTGGACTCTGTCCTCGCGAGGAATGGAGGATTCGGAAGGATGGATTTCGGGAGGTCATGCATGCAGCTGCGTGTTGTCTGTGAGTGAGTGGATGGATCGGTGAGAGATATGAGTATGGATGCTTCTGGAAGTTGGTTCGGGGTGGGCAGGGAGGGAGAGAGGACAATAATTGTGTGTGATACCATGTGCTGGGTGTTGTTTTGATATTTCTTGGTGTCTGTGGGTGTGTTGCCATGTAGTTTAGTGGGTGGTCTTGGTTCGTGGAGGCTGCTGCCAGGAATTGAGTGCCTCTCATGTCCAGATGGTCTTTGACTTTGAGGATTTTGGTTTCTTGATGTAGGTGATCTGTGGGTGAAGTAGCTGTGCAGCCTGTAATGATCTTCAGGGCTTTGTTTTGAATAGTCTGTAAGGTCTTATGATGTGTTTCAGCTAGGTTAGAAGCCCAGGCTGGGCTTGCGTATTCCATCACTGATCTTATGTATTGTTTATATACTGTGGTGGTAGTTTCTTTGTTGTGTCCAAATTTTGTGTGAGCAAGTGACCTGAGGGCGTTAAGTCTGGGTGTCAGTTTCTTTTTAATGTTTGTGGTGTGCTGTTTGAATGTCATATGAGTATCATATGTTACTCCTAGGATTTTGGGTGTGTGTGTATGTGTTAGGGGTGTGTTGTTTATGGTGAGTTGAGGGATGTATTCGTGTTCTCCTGTCCAACTTGTGAGCAGGCTTGCGGTGGATTTGGCTGGGGCTAGATTAAGTCTGTTTGTAGTGCACCAGCCATGTAGTGTGTTGAGATAGGGTTGAAGGAGATCTGTTGCTCTTTTTGGGTCATGGTGTGTGCATGTGAGTGTTATGTCATCTGCATAGGAGGCTAAGTTTATTTGGGGCGTATTGGGTGTAGTTATATCGTGCATGTACAGATTGAAGAGTGCGGGCGATAGGACGGATCCTTGTGGGACTTCGTTTGGAAAGTTTCTGATTTTAGATGACTGACCGGCAAAAGATACGTGTGCACATCTGCCTGCTAGGAAGTTGGCCAGCCACCTTTTTGTGTTGTTGTGCATGTTTGTGTTGTAGATTTTGTTTGTTAGGTTGTGGCGGGGGATGGCATCGAAGGCTTTACTAATGTCGAGTGTGGCTAATAGTGATCTGTGTGGTGGTCTAGCTGAGTTGATGCCGTCGAAAGCTCTTTGTGTAAGGTCTGTGAGAAGAGTGTTTGTGGAGTGCAGTGGCCTAAAGCCATGTTGTGTTGGAGCTAGTGGTAGGTCAGGTGTAATTAGTTGTAATACTAGGCGTTCCATGACTTTGGAGGGGGAGCAAAGAAGTGTGATGGGGCGGTGCGAGGAGGGTAGCATGGGGTCTTTGTTGGGTTTGGGGAATGTGATGATGATACCATGCTTTCAAATGTCTGGTATTGTGTTGTGTGAATAGCTGTAGTTTGATATGTTAGTGAGTGCTTGTATGCCTTGTGGTCCCAGGTGTCTGAGGTGTATGTTGCTTATGTTGTATAGGCCACAGGCGGGTGAGTGCTTGAGATTGTTGATGATATGCTTTGTCTGGTGATTGGTGAAGGGTGTATAGTCAGGGTCTGTGGGGAATTGTCTCTTACGTCGGATGACACGTCGGTCGTCTTTGTGAGGTTTTAGGTGGCTGACATGTGAAAAGTGATTGATGAGAGTGTTTGCTTGTTGTTTACATGAAGGAGTAGAGTCTGTTGTTGTGATTGCAGCATGTGATTGTGTTGTGTTGCTGTTGGAAAGTGTGATGCTGTTTAGTGTTTTGTAGAGTTTTTTGGGGTTTGTTTTGTGATCAAGTGTTTGTAGGAAGTTATTCCAATTTAGTTTTGTTGTTCTTGTATTTTGTTGTTAGTTTGGGTGTTGAGTGCTTGGATTTGTTGTGTGATGTCTTGTGTGTGGGGTGCTGGGGAGTGTTTCAGTATGTCGCATTGTCTGATGAGGTTTTGAATTTCTGGTGTGAAGTTGGGGTTGTGTCTTTTTCTGTTACCTCTTGGAATGTGTTTCTTGTCAGCATTTTGGATAGTTTTATTGAGTATGTGTACAGCATTGTTGATGTTAGTGATGGGTGTGCTGTTTAGAGTTGTGAAGTGTTGTTCTGTCTCATTTGTGAATGCTTCCCAGTTGGCTCTTTTATAATTGGTGTATGTGTGTTTGTGGCTAGCTGGGGTGAGTCTGGTTTTGGTGGTGATAATGATCGGGAGGTGGTCAGAGCCTAAGGTTCTGACCACCCTCTAGGATGTTGTGGGGGCGAGTTCTGGGGAGCAAAAGGTGATGTCTGGAGATGATGGGTTATAGAGGGCTTGGTGAGGAATATGGGTATGTTGATGGATGTCGTTCAGGATGATGAGGTTATCAGTTTGGTTTTGTAGTACCAGCCCTCTGTCGGTGTCGGGGTTGTCGACAAACCAGGCCGACGTCTTGGCGTTGAAGTCACCACCCAGGATGATGTGTGGGGTGTTTGTGATGTGTTGTAAGTGTGGTCTGTATTCATTTGGTACTGTAGGGGATGGTTGGGGAGGGATGTATGTGTTTATGATGGTTATGTTCGAGTTGTTGCCAGTGCGTATTTTAATTGACTGTATTTCTGTTGTGTTATCATTTGGGGGGAGGAGGGATTTGGTTTGTACACTGGTTACTATGTATGATATTTCTTTGTGTACCAGGGTGATGAGTCCACCGCCCCCGCCGACAGCCCGGTCTTGTCTGATGGTGGTGAAATTATGAAATGTGGGTGTTTTTTGTGTTGTGCGGAGTTTTGTTTCTTGTAAGATGGCAATGTGTATGTTGTGTTGTTTGATGAAGTGTGAGAGTTCGTGTTTCTTTGTGTTGATGCCATCTATGTTCAGTTGAAGAATGTTAATGTTATGTGCACGATGTATGTTGGGTGCTGCTGCACAAGGATGGGGTGGGGGTGAGGGAGGGGTGGGAGGGGCTGGGGGTGGGATGGGTGAGGTGGGGGTGGGGATTGGGGAGCAGGAGATGGGGGTTGGAATGGATTAGGATGGGGTGGTGTGTGTTGAGTTGAGGATGTGGATGGTATGGGAAGGTTAGGGAGGAGAGGTGGACGGGTTTTAGGGGGGGGGAGTGGATGATATGGGAAGGTTAGGTGGGTTGGGGAGGAGAGGTGGACGGGTTTTAGGTGAGGGATTTGACTGGGAGAGGGAGGGGCATGAGGAACAGGTCCAGGTGTTTGTGTAGTGTTTCTTGGAGGCAAGTGTTGTGCAGGTGAAGTGGGTCCAGTTCCCGCATGAATTGCAGAGAACTGAACCCTTAGTATGGCGACTCGAAGTGATGGGTTTTGAGCAAGTTGGACATATGTATGTGTACGTGGGTCCTGGGTTGCTCTCAATGTCTCCGGCTAGAAGAAGTCTTCGAGAAATGACAGCCGGAGAGTCATTTCTCGGTGTACGAAAAACTGTGTGATGTGTGTGTGTGGTGTGAGAGGTGTGGAAATTCCCGGCGCGACCGAAGCCGCTCCAAGGACCCGTGCCCCCAGGGAGGGGGCAGGGGATGGTTGTGACGGTTTGGCTCCCGAAACTGCTCCCCGCGGCCGGCATCCGGTTTTCCTCCACTGGTCGTTGATTTTGTCTTCGGCCGTGGAGGGTCGGCAGCCGTGGAGGGTCGGCAGCCTCGGGAGGTGGCCCCACGGCGTAGACGCCGCCACATCAGTATATGAACAGTATATGAACACCATATGAGGAGGAGCACTGTATTGTTGTTGTTGTTGTTGTAGCCCCAAGGTGCCCTTCATGGGAATCTCGCAGCATCCAGGTAGCCCCAGGGGGCCGCACTTCCCCAGGGGGAGGTAGGATATAGTGAGATCCAGTTGTGAGGGGGCAGCGGGGGAGGTCAGTATCCTTCTTGTGCAGCTCTCCCAGCAGCGCCACTGTTGCAGGTGGACCTCATCGGCGTGTTATTCCCCCTTTTAGTCGCCTTGTAAGACACATAGTAAATTACGTGGGGTATATTCTTTTCCTCCACTATAGTCTTTCTTTTCAACTGACGGATAAATTGCAAAGTTCCCATCAAAATTCCTCAGTTATTTTGAAGATTTTGTAGTGAAATATGGAGCTAATAATATAAACTTGATCGTATTATGATGCAGACATAATAGCTTCATATTTTTCCATTTAATATAGAGAAATTAGCTGCAAAGGGATTCAATTTACCGTCAGTTGAAATAATACCGGCTATAAATATGGAGGATCCCCTTTTTTTTTTTTTTTTTTTTCTATGTGATTGAGGGAGGCAAAAGGCATAACTGCCTATAGCGAGTGCCTCCCCCATAGTTGAAAGAGTGACAGGGCCAAAATCAAGGGACGTTCGAGCCAAAATGCCTGGACACACGGAGTTTGAAGCAATTTAAGTCATAGGAAGAGGGAAAGACTGATTCTGGGAGAGAGTTCCAGAGCTCAGCTGTTGAGTAGAAGAAAGTTTGAGAGTAACGTTTCACTCTTGGGTTGGAGAGTTGCACAGAGTAGGGGTGGGATTGAGTTGCAAGACGGGTACCACGTGCCCTACGTAAAGGAGGTGGTATGCACTGGGATAGCTCTGAGGAACACTGATTATTATAGTAGCGATAGAATAGCGAGAGAGAGATGCAACATTGCGGCGGAGAGAGAGAGAGAGATTGCAGAGAGTTGGTGAGTGGACGGGAGTTAATGATACGAAAGGCCTTCCTTTCAACTTTGTCTAGGAGAGCGGTGTGAGAGGAACCTCCCCACACATGTGAACAATACTCAATACAAGGGCGCACTATGCCCCTGTACAGAGCAAGAAGCTGTGCAGGGGAAAAGAACCCCCTAAGGCGGTTGAGCACACCCAGCTTCTGGGAGGCTGCCTTAGCAAGACTGGTAATATGGTCCTTCCAAATGAGAGCAGAAGAGAGCCTTACCCGCAAGAAGTGTATAAATTCTTTGTCAACTATTTCTATCAAACCAAAACATGCTAATCATACCTTAAGGTGGAAGATCAAGGTGTCTGCGTCGATATCGATGCGTCGCCGGCGAAACTTGGTCGAGATGACCGACATGCCGATATCCATGCGACCCAAAACCTTTCCGCGGTTCAGGTCTGCCACTGTTTTGGAGTAGGACAGTAGGCTCCGGTCCAGCACAAAGTAGCGCTAAAAATATAGAAAAATTTATCAAGTTAGCTATAGTATAAGATCAAGTAAGGCATGTAGGTTGTATTCTAAGAGGATCGGGTAAGGTCAACAGTTTTAGTTTGTGATAGCCAGGGTATTGGGTTAACTATAAACAGTATATCCATATTCATATCACCCACCGATCCATCCAATCACTCAAAGGCAAAGAAGGGGATCCAGAATAAAGCAACTATAGGTAGCGCCAACGAACTTGACAATAATCTTGACCCCTTAACTTCTTATAACTCGAAAATGTATGAAAGCAATCGGGCTGACGTTTCTATCACTTGGGAAGAGTCCACCAGGAAATAGGTGTGGATATTTACAGCCAGTTTGCTCTAGGCCCTTTTGAGTTACAGAGAGGTCAAGGATCAAGATTATTGTGAAGTTCGTTGGCGCTACCTATACCACCTCCTTAACCCTTTCTGTACCGACGACGTCCTTTTAACTATATTCTGGCTATTATTAGATGATTTTATCCAGTTTCAATTAACAGGCTTTGAACTATCTCACTTTACCCTTTTGACTTTCAAAACTACATCATACAACACAACATACACATTGCCATCTTACAAGATGGCTGGTCTATCAGAGTGAGAACTGAGCGATCTCTGCCATACCCATAGCTTACTCTGACTGTTCCTTTTACTTATATATTTTCTAGATCTCAAGTGACGGCGTTTCATCCGTGGATTGACCTCCCAATCTACCAAAATTGGAAGCCAAAGCGTCACATTTTTCCTTTGCCCCTCAACTTTCTCTTCATAATTGCTGAGGGGCACAGGGCCCTGGGTGGGACTTTGGTTTCCCGGGCGTTTCCGCACCCTCCTCAGCTCCCCGCCATGGAATGGCTTTGGTCACCCAGGCTTTATTGTGGTCGGCAGGGAGGTTTCTGTGGGGGCGCTCGGTTATGGCCTTGGCCTTGCTCGGGGCCTTGGGGCTGTTCGGCCAGGCAGCTTGGGGAACAACAACACAAAAAAACACCCACATTTCATAATTTCACCACCATCAGACAAGACCGGGCTGTCGGCGGGGGCGGTGGACTCATCACCCTGGTACACAAAGAAATATCATACATAGTAACCAGTGTACAAACCAAATCCCTCCTCCCCCCAAATGATAACACAACACAAATACAGTCAATTAAAATACGCACTGGCAACAACTCCAACATAACCATCATAAACACATACATCCCTCCCCAACCATCCCCTACAGTACCAAATGAATACAGACCACACGTACAACACATCACAAACACCCCACACATCATCCTGGGTGGTGACTTCAACGCCAAGACGTCGGCCTGGTTTGTCGACAACCCCGACACAGACAGAGGGCTGGTACTACAAAACCAAACCGATAACCTCATCATCCTTAACGACATCCATCAACATACCCATATTCCTCACCAAGCCCTCTATAAACCCATCATCTCCAGACATCACCTTTTGCTCCCCAGAACTCGCCCCCACAACATCCTGGAGGGTGGTTAGAACCTTAGGCTCTGGACCACCTCCCGATCATTATCACCAACAAAACCAGACTCACCCCAGCTAGCCACAAACACACATACACCAATTATAAAAGAGCTAACTGGGAAGCATTCACAAAAGAGACAGAACAACACTTCACAACTTCTAAACAGCACACCCATCACTAACATCAACAATGC
>CM064512.1:61716182-61901292 GCA_032716605.1 Paralithodes platypus | reverse complement strand
ATCTATAAAGCACAACAGGATATTATGAAGCTATTAAAGACTGGTCTTCGTTTTACATTGCCATGTATCCTTTTATTGCCTAACAAAATCGGAAATGGAAAATCTGTTTCTGTTCGGTAGTTTGGAGGCGAGATGTGTTTACACTTCTTTCGAAAGTCCGCTTCAAAGCCCCTGCTCGCACCCTGGCTAAATACATACATACTAAAAATGTTAAGACGGAGTGTTCCCCAACATAACGTGCAGTTTCAGTCTCTTGTCCTAATGGCGGCGTTCCAGGCAACCCTGTTAAGGGCTGCTGTGATTTGTCCAGTTCTTGGATTTGAGAGCGGCTGCGTATAGTCCGATCCCAGGTCTTTCCTCGGTCCACCCCTTGGTGCAGCTCCCGCCAGCAATCACAGACCTGCATTTTTTCACCCCACCAAAAAATTTTTTTCATCCATTCTCTCCGCAATGTCCATACCATCCCAGTCTACTGTTACGCATCACCTCGCTACTACTCTTTATACCTAACCGGCTCCTCAGCTCAACATTTGTTATTCTATCCTGTAGCCTGGCCCCACACATCCATCTCACCATTCTCATCTCATACCGCTCCATTCTGTTGACATCCTCTACTTTAACGGCCCATGTTTTTCTGAGGCATAACTCATTGGCACTTCTAAACACATGATGCATACACCTTTCCCTTCAGGGGAAGAGGCATTCTTTTCATGGTCAGGATTGGCATCAATTCTCTGAACTTCCCCAAGCCACAACTAATTCTAGCAACAGTGGCAGCCTCGGCCCCACCACCGGCAGAGATGGTCATCTCCTATGTAACCCAAAAAAAACTTGTTCACCAGCTCCAAAAGACTCATTTCCAAAATTCACAGCCACAGGATCATCACTTAACACAAGTTCGCCTTTGCACACTACTACGCACTCAAATTTCACTATTTCTGACTTATCCGTTCGGCAGGGGCCCACCTCATTTATTCGATTACCAGCGCTTACACTCCCCATGGTGTACCCAACATCGACAGATGCTACATTGAATTGAGGTTAAACGCCCACCTCAAGTCCACTCATCCTTTCTCCACACACTGTCACATGGGTATGCAACCGCTCTTTTCCACATGACCTAGTCTCAACTACAATGCATAACCTTGGTTTTGTTAATACTTGGACTCTTAAAACCCTTTGCGCTCGCCATGCCCTTCTCTCCAACTCTCTGATTTGGCCCTCACCACCCTGCATACTGCCAGCTATTAGAACAAAACCGTCTGAATAAAACAGTCCCAACGGGAGTCCCGCCTCTAAAAACTCTAGACAGCGCCTCCAAGACCATAATAAAGGAGGAGGGGGCTTAAACACTGAAACCCTGATGGACTCCAACACGGACTGCGAACTCATCACCTCAGTACACCCCGCACCCTCACGAATCTCACCGAAACTTCGCTGAATTCCTCATAAATTACATCTTCATTATCACACACGCACCTCACCACTCTTCCACATCGCCAAGTTTCCTCATCAGCCACTGTACAACATCCTCTAGTACCCTATCAAAGGCCTTCTTCCAGTTCCACAAACACAAAGTAAAGATCCCTGCCTTTTAGTAAGTATCTTTCCTGTATCTTGCCTGACTAATGAAGATACGCATCGGTTGTAACCACACGTCCTGGCATAAAACCAAAAACTGCATATCATCAATAGAGATGCTTTGCCTGATCAAACCCTCAAGCCCTGATGTGAAGCAAGCCAGTCTTTAATATGTATATCGAGCTATGTGAACTTATCTCACTTGACACTAATGTAGGCTAATATGAAACTAGTAGGCTCTATAGGGGGTTATTTAAACTATTTCGACTCTAAACTTTACCAGGTAAGGCCGTAGGCGGCCTTATAGTGTCCTATTATTTCGGTCGCATCCATTGTTTCGGACGCAGTGCTAATACGATCGATGGCGCAGATGTCCGGCATTGCTTCAACCACTACCAAATGTGAGTTAATTTATGTTTGTGTCTTTATTTTGTATAACTATTTAAATGTCATTTTGTGTGGTAGATTTAGGTTATGGGAAAACATATTTGTGTACAGTTAATTATGTTATATATTTGTTGGATTTTAGGTGATTGAAAGGGTAGACAAATGTACAACCTTCGGTCAGACTCCGACCAATAACCTATTTTCCCCCCATTTATATTTAACTCCCATGTCCGCGGGCAAACGAACGGTACGCGCCGACAGCACAGTACGCAGTCCACGCGTATTTGAGGGTTCATACTGTCATACTAATGTAGTAATGTATATATTTCTCAGTGCACATACCCAACAGCTGGGTCCTCGTCCCCTAGAAGGAAAAAGTCGGATCAGTAAAAGAGACAGACAGAAACGGCTAAAGTTGGGTACAGGTATGGGAAACCCCACTCTGGATAGGACCGAAGCCCTCACCCCATACTAGCCATAAATGGATGCCTTATTCCTTACATGGTCGACAAGGACTGATTAGTGTTGTTTTCTAACCCTAGCCTCCAGGAAACTGGAGTTGCAGTCCAGTTTTGGGATAAAAAAATAACCTCTGGACATTCAATCCATTGATTGTGGCCAGATTTTTTGTAACTACTGGCAGGGTTCTTATAAAGTGTCTCTTTGGGAAATGGAGTGACAATATAAGTAAAGTATAAACTACATGATTTGTTAAGTGGAGATGGGCTTATCTTATTTGTCTCAGTGTTTTATAATCTTTTATTATATTGTTTTTTGTGTAGTTTCCCTTTTCCTTCTAGTACCTCCATCAAGCTTATACCCCCCCCCCCCCCCCCCCCCCCCCCAGACCATCCTTCACGAGTCAAATTTGTATATTTTCGATAGGAACAATTTCCAAGGCCAAAAAGCCGGTTTTTCCTCTTAAATAACAGGCTTGCCTATCGCAGTCGCCAGAAAAACCATCGACAACCCTTGAAAATGGCACGAAAGGTCTTGATATTGATATAGAAATGGAACGATAAGGTTTTACCAATCCGCCAACCTAAAAATTTGGGTCGATACGTACTTAAAATCTGACAAAACTAATGGGTCTAACACATGAGGAAGAAGGGGGACAAGAAAAACTACTACCATCTATCTCCCCTTAATGGGTTGATTATGTACTTACAACAAATATTAACTCCCCGTACCGACATCTTAAATGAAACTTATCTATCTGGTTTGACTGGTAGCCTACACTATTTGGGTGAAACTGGTTTACTTGTGGTACTTTTGCCTGGCTTGGTAGGAAGTTGCCAACGTAGGGCTCTCAGTATTTAGTGTTGCCCTTCACTCGAGCACCTGTTTAAAATTACACGTGATTATATACGCGTCACGTATATAATAACTTAAGTTAACCACTAAGTTTCCCAATTTTAGATACGCGATCCTGCATGTAAAATCGGTGCTTGTCCCAGCCACTTATATAACGCGATGGTCGCGATGCAAACTATCTGAGAGAATGTGTAAAGAGTACAATTAAGGATGTAACATACCTGCAGCAGCTGTACAGGTTTAGTGTGGTGCCTGGTGTGCCCTTACCCTCTCTGACCATAGTACCGCCCTGGGTGTGAGCCAGGGAGGGACCCGGGTAACGAACCCCGATTGCCAGGAACAAGGGGATCTGGAAGGAAAAAATTGCCGGATTACAAAATTAGGCAAGGAGGCAAGGTATAATAGCTTTGACTTAGTATACGTAGGTTTCTGAGTTACTTGTTAACTACTTATCATTTATTAAGCACAATATTAGCTCTTAGTCAATCTTCATACAATCCATAAATGTACCGGTATATTATGTTATAATGTAAAACTTGCAAAATAAACAAACCAAAACTTAGACGAAGACAGTAAAAAGACAAAACAAATCAAAACCGCTACGGTTAATTTCAAAGGCATGAGACTACCTTCAAAGTTAACCAGCCAATGAACATATATTGGCAGAGGATTGGCCCAAAATCCCCTTTAAAAAAGAAACATATATTTTGTATGTATCTATGTACAGTATATACTCAGACACACACCCGATAGCTGTGGGTGGCTGACTCAAGACAGAACCAGGACAGAAACAACAATAAAATAAAAATATAAAAACATAAATTCACACAAATCTAGGTCACCAGGAGAAGACCCAGAAACCAAGGACCATGAGGGGTCTCCAGCAAAAGATTCCCAGGTCCCAGATCACTCAGAGAAATTCTGGTCACAGCAGGCAGACACGCAGCGGAACTACACCACAATGCCCGCCCACATACTTCCAGTCATGGCCCTTCACAACATAGACCGGCTCCCCGGGCCGGGTGCCTGACGGACTATTACCTAGTCCAACTGGCATCCGAATCCCCACTCCTTACAAACGCGTACCACTGATCTATTCATAAGCATTCTCCATTTATTCCTATATATCACCACTTCTCTTGTCTGTTCTTCAGTTATCTCTTTATCTTCCAACGCTTTTTTCACACCATCTCAACATCTCCTCCCTGGTACAGTAATAATATTAATGTAAACTAACCTGTTGGAGAGTCGTCAGAGGGAGAGGTGGGCGAGGTAAGTTTGGCTCCATCTTTACTATATAGTATTTGGTGTTGCTTGTGAAGTCTGTGTGTTTTAAGCTGTTCCACCCACTGTAGGTACACCTCTCGAGACTTGCACTGTAACACAATTATCACAATAACAAATATTAGTAACAATCTAATGTATTAATTTCCCTCCCAACACCCAAACACCTCCCAATTAATTAATGAAATCATGTGATCCTCCCAGGATTCGAATCTGGGTTATGTGTGTGTGCGATTAGTTTGCTTGGGAAATAAATTAACTTGCGCATGTAGTGCTGTACACCCTATGTAGCGGATTGTGTTCTTTTTTTTCAAATTTGATTTTATTAAGCGTTATTTCCACATAGCGATTTTGATTAGTTCCTTTCCGTTTATTTTGTGTCGTCCCAGTTTTGGTTTGTTTGTTTTGCAAGTGTTACATTATAATTATCACATACAGATCTTAAACACTCTAAACCATTACACCATCCAGACAGTTCAAGGTTAGGTAGCCTATATGACTACAATTTTATATCCATTTATCAAATACTGGATATTAATCTAATCATGTACTAGAGGGTGTACGAGAGCGAGGTGGAGGGACAGAGAGGGAGAGGTAGACCGAATGAGAGGTGGAAGGATGGAGTGAGGAAGTACATGAACGAAGGTGGTGCTGGTTGGGGGAGGGCATCGCCTGACTGGGGACAGAGGTGCATGGGGGCGGTTCATTCGTGTCCACCCCTTCGGGATCACGGCGTCAGGCAATAGACTAGATAGATAGATGTACTCAGACCCAACTGCACACTGAATAGCCTAATGTTTAAATAAATAGAATTATCTTTAGCAATCTTTCATTCAACAATAGGTAAGACGGGGTAATTTCGCCGCGGCGCTAATAATTTGCATTTAAACGCCGATATCTCTGAAACTATTACATGGATTCGGCTGTAGTTTGGTTTAGGTTGTAGAGCAGTTTTGATTTAGGTTGTAGAGCAAGTTTGGTTTAGGTTGTATAGCTAGTTTGGCTTAGGCTGTAGATCTAGTTTGGCTTAGGTTTTGTTGCAGTTTCGAGGGGCCTGGAGCCGAGGCTAGCGGCGCGTCTGACGGTATGGTCTGTGTGTTGGGGGTTTGTGGGGGTTTGTATGTGTGATGTTTGTTTTTATATTTGCGTGTAACCCAGTGTTGGCAGTAGCCGTCCGCTGCTGCCTGGTACTTTGTACTAGCAACCTACACGCCGCACCCCACACGAGACACGTCCACACCTGCACTAAATACTTCCACACCCGTAGGCCTAATAAAATACGTCCACAACCGCACTATACACGTCCACAGCCGCACTACATGTCCACAACGTCCACATCCGCACTAGACATAGTGGCGCCTAGGCCTACACGTGTGACACACCTGCATCTCTGCCGCCCTGTTCAGTTGTGCACGCGTGTGTGCGTGCAACGTTTTTCTCTTGGCATGTTTAGTGTCAGTTTGAGTTTGTGAATGTTTTCATTGCTTTTTACCTGCACGCTAGTGTTTTGTCTGGCCATTAATCTATATGTTATCTAGTTTACTAGCTAGATGATGCGTAATATAGGTCGCGGCGAAATTACCCCGCCGGGCGGGGTAATTTCGCCGTGAGAGTGATTTTTTTCAAAAATTCGGCAGCATGACCAAAACATTATATTTTGTTTTCGTTTTTTGGGCAACTATAGCAGAAAGGCTGAATGTATAGATAAAAAATTCCATTTGTGGCAGTTTCTATTCGTCAAATACGCGATTTTTCGGCGAAATTAACCGTCTTACCCTATTCAAAAGATCCAGATGGTGTTGTATTTGGAATATGGCTAATTGAGTAATCCAGTCACCTGAATTATCCTATCTTAACCACTCCAACTCGGCTGTCCTCTTACGCTCCAAACCCCCAAAATCGGCCCATATGGCCTTAATAGCTTGCAATGGTAAGAGGTAGAAAGATCAGCTTATTGATAAAATGGAGTACTTACTGTTGCATTGACCGGACATCGCTATGTCGTTGTGTTGTGAGGTTCTTAACATTTAGAGCGCAGGAGTATAAAAACCCAGTTTCGCGGTGAAAGGTCAGTGTGGAATATAAGAGGACACCTGAGTTCGAAGGATCAAGTTTTAAGACCTATATAGCCCGACAACAGCACTCGATTTTACGGCTCTTTAAAATACTTGGCATAGAGCCATGGTATTTTTTTCTAAAAAAAACAACACACACACTCAACAGGCACCACCCTCAACAAACCACAACATATACAGTATATGAACACCATATGAGGAGGAGCACTGAATTATTGTTGTTGTTGTTGTTGTTGTTGTTCCCTAAGCTGCCTGGCCGAACAGCCCCGAGTCCCTGAGAAAGGCCATGGCCACGATCGGGCTTTCCCACAGAGCTCTCATTTGAGTGTAGATTGTGTTGTTGGCGTAAGTGGTTGTGTGAAATGCAGTCTTCTATGATGTGTTTAATGGTATGGGGTGCTGTGTTACATCCCGGGCAGGCGTCGACAACGGAGTCATCCAGTCTCTTCTGATAGCTCAGGAGAGCTGGATGGTGTCCGCATCTCAGCCTGGCCAGGTGGACTCTGTCCTCGCGAGGAATGGCGGATTCGGAAGATGGATTTCGGGAGGTCATGCATGCAGCTGCGTGTTGTCTGTGAGTGAGTGGATGGATCGGTGAGAGATATGAGTAGGGATGTGCTTCTGGAAGTTGGTTCGGGGTGGGCAGGGAGGGAGAGAGGACAATAATTGTGTGTGATACCATGTGCTGGGTGTTGTTTTGATATTTCTTGGTGTCTGTGGGTGTGTTGCCATGTAGTTTAGTGGGTGGTCTTGGTTCGTTGGAGGCTGCTGCCAGGAGTTGAGTGCCTCTCATGTCCAGATGGTCTTTGACTTTGAGGATTTTGGTTTCTTGATGTAGGTGATCTGTGGGTGAAGTAGCTGTGCAGCCTGTAATGATCTTCAGGGCTTTGTTTTGAATAGTCTGTAAGGTCTTAATGATGTGTTTCAGCTAGGTTAGAAGCCCAGGCTGGGCTTGCGTATTCCATCACTGATCTTATGTATTGTTTATATACTGTGGTGGTAGTTTCTTTTGTTGTGTCCAAATTTTGTGTGAGCAAGTGACCTGAGGGCGCTAAGTCTGGGTGTCAGTTTCTTTTTAATGTTTGTGTGTGCTGTTTGAATGTCATATGAGTATCATATGTTACTCCTAGGATTTTGGGTGTGTGTGTATGTGTTAGGGGTGTGTTGTTTATGGTGAGTTGAGGGATGTATTCGTGTTCTCCTGTCCAACTTGTGAGCAGGCTTGCGGTGGATTTGGCTGGGGCTAGATTAAGTCTGTTTGTAGTGCACCAGCCATGTAGTGTGTTGAGATAGGGTTGAAGGAGATCTGTTGCTCTTTTTGGGTCATGGTGTGTGCCTGTGAGTGTTATGTCATCTGCATAGGAGGCTAAGTTTATTTGGGGCGTATTGGGTGTAGTTATATCGTGCATGTACAGATTGAAGAGTGCGGGCGATAGGACGGATCCTTGTGGGACTTCGTTTGGAAAGTTTCTGATTTTAGATGACTGACCGGCAAAAGATACGTGTGCACATCTGCCTGCTAGGAAGTTGGCCAGCCACCTTTTTGTGTTGTTTGTGCATGTTTGTGTTGTAGATTTTGTTTGTTAGGTTGTGGCGGGGGATGGCATCGAAGGCTTTACTAATGTCGAGTGTGGCTAATAGTGATCTGTGTGGTGGTCTAGCTGAGTTGATTGCCGTCGAAAGCTCTTTGTGTAAGGTCTGATGTAGAAGAGTGTTTGTGGAGTGCAGTGGCCTAAAGCCATGTTGTGTTGGAGCTAGTGGTAGGTCAGGTGTAATTAGTTGTAATACTAGGCGTTCCATGACTTTGGAGCTGGAGCAAAGAAGTGTGATGGGGCGGTGCGAGGAGGGTAGGGGGGTCTTTGTTGGTTTTGGGAAAAGTGATGATGATACCATGCTTTCAAATGTCTGGTATTGTGTTGTGTGAATAGCTGTAGTTTGATATGTTAGTGAGTGCTTGTATGCCTTGTGGTCCCAGGTGTCTGAGGTGTATGTTGCTTATGTTGTATAGGCCACAGGCGGGTGAGTGCTTGAGTTTGTTGATGATAATGCTTTTGTCTGGTGATTGGTGAAGGGTGTATAGTCCAGGGTCTGTGGGGAATTGTCTCTTACGTCGGATGACACGTCGGTCGTCTTTGTGAGGTTTTGGGTGGCTGACATGTGAAAAGTGATTGATGAGAGTGTTTGCTTGTTGTTTACATGAAGGAGTAGAGTCTGTTGTTGTGATTGCAGCATGTGATTGTGTTGTGTTGCTGTTGGAAAGTGTGATGCTGTTTAGTGTTTTGTAGAGTTTTTTGGGGTTTGTTTTGTGATCAAGTGTTTGTAGGAAGTTATTCCAATTTAGTTTTTGTTGTTCTTGTATTTTGTTGTTAGTTTGGGTGTTGAGTGCTTGGATTTGTTGTGTGATGTCTTGTGTGTGGGGTGCTGGGGAGTGTTTCAGTATGTCGCATTGTCTGATGAGGTTTTTGAATTTCTGGTGTGAAGTTGGGGTTGTGTCTTTTTTCTGTTACCTCTTGGAATGTGTTTCTTGTCAGCATTTTGGATAGTTGTGATTGAGTATGTGTACAGCATTGTTGATGTTAGTGATGGGTGTGCTGTTTTTAGAGTTGTGAAGTGTTGTTCTGTCTCATTTGTGAATGCTTCCCAGTTGGCTCTTGTATAATTGGTGTAATGTGTGTGTTGTGGCTAGCTGGGGTGAGTCTGGTTTTGGTGGTGATAATGATCGGGAGGTGGTCAGAGCCTAAGGTTCTGACCACCCTCTATGATGTTGTGGGGCGAGTTCTGGGGAGCAAAAGGTGATGTCTGGAGATGATGGGTTATAGAGGGCTTGGTGAGGAATATGGGTAATGTTGATGGATGTCGTTCAGGATGATGAGGTTATCAGTTTGGTTTTGTAGTACCAGCCCTCTGTCGGTGTCGGGGTTGTCGACAAACCAGGCCGACGTCTTGGCGTTGAAGTCACCACCCAGGATGATGTGTGGGGTGTTTGTGATGTGTTGTAAGTGTGGTCCTGTATTCATTTGGTACTGGTAGGGGATGGTTGGGGAGGGATGTATGTGTTTATGATGGTTATGTTGGAGTTTGTTGCCAGTGCGTATTTTAATTGACTGTATTTCTGTTGTGTTATCATTTGGGGGGAGGAGGGATTTGGTTTGTACACTGGTTACTATGTATGATATTTCTTTGTGTACCAGGGTGATGAGTCCACCGCCCCCGCCGACAGCCCGGTCTTGTCTGATGGTGGTGAAATTATGAAATGTGGGTGTTTTTTGTGTTGTGCGGAGTTTTGTTTCTTGTAAGATGGCAATGTGTATGTTGTGTTGTTTGATGAAGTGTGAGAGTTCGTGTTTCTTTGTGTTGATGCCATACTATGTTCAGTTGAAGAATGTTAATGTTATGTGCACGATGTATGTTGGGTGCTGCTGCACGAGGATGGGGTGGGGGTGAGGGGGGGCTTGGGGTTGGGATGGGTGAGGTGGGGGTGGGGATTGGGGAGCAGGAGATGGGGGTTGGAATGGATTAGGATGGGGTGTGGTGTGTTGAGTTGAGGATGTGGATGGTATGGGAAGGTTAGGGAGGAGAGGTGGACGGGTTTTAGGGGGGGGGGAGTGGATGATATGGGAAGGTTAGGTGGGTTGGGGAGGAGAGGTGGACTGGTTTTAGGTGAGGGATTTGACTGGGAGAGGGAGGGGCATGAGGAACAGGTCCAGGTGTTTGTGTAGTGTTTCTTGGAGGCAAGTGTTGTGCAGGTGAAGTGGGTCCAGTTCCCGCATGAATTGCAGAGAACTGAACCCTTAGTATGGCGACTCGAAGTGATGGGTTTTGAGCAAGTTGGACATATGTATGTGTACGTGGGTCCTGGTTGCTCTCAATGTCTCCGGCTAGAAGAAGTGTTCGAGAAATGACAGCCGGAGAGGTCATTTCTCGGTGTACGAAAAAACTGTGTGATGTGTGTGTGTGGTGTTAGAGGTGTGGAAATTCCCGGTCGCGACCGAAGCCGCTCCAAGGACCCGTGCACCCCAGGGAGGGGGCAGGGGATGGTTGTGTCGGTTTGGCTCCCGAAACTGCTCCCCGCGGCCGGCATCCGGTTTTCCTCCACTGGTCGTTGATTTTGTCTTCGGCCGTGGAGGGTCGGCAGCCGTGGAGGGTCGGCAGCCTCGGGAGGTGGCCCCACGGCGTAGACGCCGCCACATCAGTATATGAACAGTATATGAACAGAATATGAGCAGCACTGTATTGTGTGTTGTTGTTGTAGCCCCAAGGTGCCCTTCATGGGAATCTCGCAGCATCCAGGTAGCCCAGGGGGCCGCACTTCCCCAGGGGGAGGTAGGATATAGTGAGATCCAGTTGTGAGGGGGCAGCGGGGAGTCAGTATCCTTCTTGTGCAGCTCTCCCAAAGCGCCACTGTTTCAGGTGGACCTCATCGGCGTGTTATTCCCCCTTTTAGTCGCCTTGTAAGACACATAGTAAATTACGTGGGGTATATTCTTTTCCTCCACTATAGTCTTTCTTTTCAACTGACGGATAAATTGCAAAGTTCCCATCAAAATTCCTCAGTATTTTGAAGATTTTGTAGTGAAATATGGAGCTAATAATATAAACTTGATCGTATTATGATGCAGACATAATAGCTTCATATTTTTCCATTTAATATAGAGAATTAGCTGCAAAGGGATTCAATTTACCGTCAGTTGAAATAATACCGGCTATAAATATGGAGGATCCCCTTTTTTTTTTTTTTTTTTTTCTATGTGATTGAGGGAGGCAAAAGGCATAACTGCCTATAGCGAGTGCCTCCCCCATAGTTGAAAGAGTGACAGGGCCAAAATCAAGGGATCAAATGCCTGGACACACGGAGTTTGAAGCAATTTAAGGCATAGGAAGAGGGAAAGACTGATTCTGGGAGAGAGTTCCAGAGCTCAGCTGTTGAGTAGAAGAAAGTTTTGAGAGTAACGTTTCACTCTTGGGTTGGAGAGTTGCACAGAGTAGGGGTGGGATCGAGTTGCAAGACGGGTACCATGTGCCCTACGTAAAGGAGGTGGTATGCACTGGGAAAGCTCTGAGGAACACTGATTATTATAGTAGCGATAGAATAGCGAGAGAGATGCAACATTGCGGCGGAGAGAGAGAGATTGCAGAGAGTTGTGAGTGGATGGGAGTTAATGATACGAAAGGCTTTCCTTTCAACTTTGTCTAGGAGAGCGGTGTGAGAGGAACCTCCCCACACATGGAACAATACTCAATACAAGGGCGCACTATGCCCTGTACAGAGCAAGAAGCTGTGCAGGGGAAAAGACCCCCTAAGGCGGTTGAGCACCCCAGCTTCTGGGAGGCTGCCTTAGCAAGACTGGTATATGGTCCTTCCAAATGAGAGCAGAAGAGAGCCTTACCCGCAAGAAGTGTATAATTCTTTGTCAACTATTTCTATCAACCAAAACATGCTAATCATACCTTAAGGTGGAAGATCAAGGTGTCTGCGTCGATATCGATGCGTCGCCGGCGAAACTTGGTCGAGATGACCGACATGCCGATATCCATGCGACCCAAAACCTTTCCGCGGTTCAGGTCTGCCACTGTTTTGGAGTAGGACAGTAGGCTCCGGTCCAGCACAAAGTAGCGCTAAATATAGAAAATTTATCAAGTTAGCTATAGTATAAGATCAAGTAAGGCATGTAGGTTGTATTCTAAGAGGATCGGGTAAGGTCAACAGTTTTAGTTTGTGATAGCCAGGGTATTGGGTTAACTATAAACAGTATATCCATATTCATATCACCCACCGATCCATCCAATCACTCAAAGGCAAAGAAGGGGATCCAGAATAAAGCACTATAGGTACGCCAACGATCTTGACAATAATCTTGACTCCTTAACTTCTTATAACTCGAAAATGTATGAAGCAATCGGGCTGACGTTTCTATCATTTGGGAAGAGTCCAACAGGAAATAGGTGTGGATATTTACAGCCATTTTGCACTAGGCCCCTTTGAGTTACAGAGAGGTCAAGGATCAAGATTATTGCCAAGTTCGTTGGCGCTACTATACCACCTCCTTAACCCTTTCTGTACCGACGACGTCCTTTTAACTATATTCTGGCTATTATTAGATGATTTTATCCAGTTTCAATTAACAGGCTTTGAACTATCTCACTTTAACCCTTTTGACTTTCAAAACTACATCATACAACACAACATACACATTGCCATCTTACAAGATGGCTGGCTATCAGAGTGAGAACTGAGCGATCTCTGCCATACCCATAGCTTACTCTGACTGTTCCTTTTACTTATATATTTTCTAGATCTCAAGTGACGGCGTTTCATCCGTGGATTGACCTCCCAATCTACCAAAATTGGAAGCCAAAGCGTCACATTTTTCCTTTGCCCCTCAACTTTCTCTTCATAATTGCTGAGGGGCACAGGGCCCTGGGTGGGACTTTGTTTCCCGGGCGTTTCCGCACCCTCCTCAGCTCCCCACCATGGAATGGCTTCGGTCACCCAGGCTTTATTGTGGTCGGCAGGGAGGTTTCTGTGGGGGCGCTCGGTTATGGCCTTGGCCTTGCTCGGGGCCTTGGGGCTGTTCGGCCAGGCAGCTTGGGGAACAACAAACAAAAAAACACCCACATTTCATAATTTCACCACCATCAGACAGGACCGGGCTGTCGGCGGGGGCGGTGGACTCATCACCCTGGTACACAAAGAAATATCATACATAGTAACCAGTGTACAAACCAAATCCCTCCTCCCCCCAAATGATAACACAACAGAAATACAGTCAATTAAAATACGCACTGGCAACAACTCCAACATAACCATCATAAACACATACATCCCTCCCCAACCATCCCCTACAGTACCAAATGAATACAGACCACACTTACAACACATCACAAACACCCCACACATCATCCTGGGTGGTGACTTCAACGCCAAGACGTCGGCCTGGTTTTGTCGACACCCCGACACAGACAGAGGGCTGGTACTACAAAACCAAACCGATAACCTCATCATCCTTACCGACATCCATCAACATACCCATATTCCTCACCAAGCCCTCTATAACCCATCATCTCCAGACATCACCTTTTGCTCCCCAGAACTCGCCCCCACAACATCCTGGAGGGTGGTTAGAACCTTACGCTCTGACCACCTCCCGATCATTATCACAACAAAACCAGACTCACCCCAGCTAGCCACAAACACATACACCAATTATAAAAGAGCTAACTGGGAATCATTCACAAATGAGACAGAACAACACTTCACAACTCTAAACAGCACACCCATCACTAACATCAACAATGCTGTACACATACTCAATAAAACTATCCAAAACGCTGACAAGAAACACATCAAGAGGTACAGAAAAGACACAACCCCAACTTCACACCAGAAATTCAAAACCTCATCAGACAATGCGACATACTGAAACACTCCCCAGCACCCCACACACAAGACATCACACAACAATATCGAGTAACCTAAAACCCAAACTAACAACAAAATACAAGAACAACAAAAACTAAATTGGAATAACTTCCTACAAACACTTGATCACAAAAAAAAACCCCAAAAACTCTACAAAACACTAAACAGCATCACACTTTCCAACAGCAACACAACACAACCACATATTGCAATCACAACAACAGACTCTACTCCTTCATGTAAACAACAAGCAAACACTCTCATCAATCACTTCTCACATGTCAGCCTCCTAAAACCTCACAAAGACGACCGACGTGTCATCCGACGTAAGAGACAATTCCCCACAGACCCTGACTATACACCCTTCACCAATCACCAGACAAAGCATATCATCAACAATTTCAAACACTCGCCCGCCTGTGGCCTAGACAACATAAGCAACATACACCTCAGACACCTGGGACCACAAGGCATACAAGCACTCACTAACATATCAAACTACAGCTATTCACACAACACAATACCAGACATTTGGAAGCATGGTATCATCATCACATTCCCCAAACCCAACGAAGACCCCACGCTACCCTCCTCGCACCACCCCATCACACTCCTTTGCTCCCCCTCTAAAGTCATGGAACGCCTAGTATTACAACTAATTACACCTGACCTACCCCTAGCTCCAACACAACATGTGGTGATGGGCTGGTCTATCAGAGTGAGAACTGAGCAATCTCCGCCATACCCATAGCTTACTCTGACTGTTCCTTTTACTTATATATTTTCTAGATCTCAAGTGACGGCGTCTGTAACGTGGATTGACCTCCCAATCTACCAAGATTGGAAGCCAAAGCGTCACATTTTTCCCTTGCCCCTCAACTTTCTCTTCATAATTGCTGAGGGGCTTTGGTTTCCCGGGCGTTTCCGCACCCTCCTCAAGCTCCCCGCCATGGAGTGGCTTCGGTCACCCAGGCTTTATTGTGGTCGGCGGGGAGGGTTCTGTGGGGGCGCTCAGTTATGGCCTTGGCCTTGCTCGGGGCCTTGGGGCTGTTCGGCCAGGCAGCTTGGGGAACAACAACAACAACAACACAACATGGCTTTAGGCCACTGCACTCCACAAACACTCTTCTCACAGACCTTACACAAAGAGCTTTCGACGGCATCAACTCAGCTAGACCACCACACAAATCACTATTAGCCACACTCGACATTAGTAAAGCCTTCGATGCCATCCCCCGCCACAACCTAACAATCAAAATCTAGAACACAAACATGCACAACAACGCAAAACGGTGGCTGGCCTACTTCCTAGGCAATGCACACGTATCTTTTGCCGGTCAGTCATCTAAAATCAGAAACTTTCCAAACGGAGTCCCACAAGGATCCGTCCTATCGCCCGCACTCTTCAATCTGTATATGCACGATATAACTACACCCAATACGCCCCAAATAAACTTAGCCTCCTATGCAGATGACAAAACACTCGCATGCACACACCATGACCCAAAAAGAGCAACATATCTCCTTCAACCCTATCTCAACACACTACATGGCTGGTGCAAACAGACTTAATCTAGCCCCAGCCAAATCCACCGCAACCCTGCTACAAGTTGGACAGAGAACACGAATACATCCCTCAACTCACCATAAACAACCACCCCTAACACACACACACCCAAAATCCTAGGAGTAACATATGATACTCATATGACATTCAAACAGCACACCACAAACTTAAGGGACTTAACGCCCTCAGGTCACTTGCTCACACAACATTTGGACACAATAAAGAAACTACCACCACAGTATATAAACAATACATAAGATCAGTGATGGAAAACGAAAACCCAGCCTGGGCTTCTAACCTAGCTGAAACACATCATAAGACCTTACAGACTATTCAAAACAAAGCCCTGAAGATCATTACAGGCTGCACAGCTACTGCACCCACAGATCACCTACATCAAGAAACCAAAATCCTCAAAGTCAAAGACCATCTGGACATGAGAGGCACTCAATTCCTGGCAGCAGCCTCCACGAACCAAGACCACCCACTAAACTACATGGCAACACACCCACAGACACCAAGAAATATCAAAACACCCAGCACACGGTATCACACACAATTATTGTCCTCTCTCCCTCCCTGCCCACCCCGAACCAACTTCCAGAAGCACATCCATACTCATATCTCTCACCGATCCATCCACTCACTCACAGACAACACGAGCTGCATGCACGACCTCCCGAAATCCATCCTTCCGAATCCTCCTTCCTCGCGAGGACAGAGATCCCCTGGCCAGGCTGAGATGCGGACACCATCCAGCTCTCCTGAGCTATCAGAAGAGACTGGATGACTCCGTTGTCGACGCCTGCCCGGGATGTAACACAGCACCCCATACCATTAAACACATCATAGAAGACTGCATTTCACACAACCACTTACGCCAACAACACAATCTACACTCAATGAGAGCTCTGTGGGAAAGCCCGATCGTGGCCATGGCCTTTCTCAGGGACTCAGGGCTGTTCGGCCAGGCAACTTAGGGAACAACAACAACAACAAGAAACAAAACTCCGCACAACACAAAAAACACCCACATTTAATTAATTTCACCACCATCAGACAAGACCGGGCTGTCAGCGGGGGCGGTGGACTCATCACCCTAGTACACAAAGAAATATCATACATAGTAACCAGTGTACAAACCAAATCCCTCCTCCCCCCAAATGATAACACAACAGAAATACAGTCAATTAAAATACGCACTGGCAACAACTCCAACATAACCATCATAAACACATACATCCCTCCCCAAACATCCCCTACAGTACCAAATTAATACAGACCACACTTACAACATCACAACACACATCATCCTGGGTGGTGACTTCAACGCCAAGACGTCGGACTGGTTTGTCGACAACCCCCGACACAGACTGGCTGGTATTACAAAACCAAACTGATAACCTTATCATCCTTAACGACATCCATCAACATACCCATATTCCTCACCAAGCCCTCTAAACCCATCATCTCCAGACATCACCTTTTGCTCCCCAGAACTCGCCCCCACAACATCCTAGAGGGTGGTCAGAACCTTAGGCTCTGACCACCTCCCGATCATTATCACCACCAAAACCAGACTCACCCCAGCTAGCCACAAACACACATACACCAATTATAAAAGAGCTAACTGGGAAGCATTCACAAATGAGACAGAACAACACTTCACAACTCTAAACAGTACACCCATCACTAACATCAACAATGCTGTACACATACTCAATAAAAACTATCCAAAACGCTGACAAGAAACACATTCCAAGAGGTAACAGAAAAAGACACAACCCCAACTTCACACCAGAAATTCAAAACCTCATCAGCCAATGCAACATACTGAAACACTCCCCAGCACCCCACACACAAGACATCACACAACAAATCCAAGCACTCAACACCCAAACTAACAACAAAATACAAGAACAACAAAAACTAAATTGGAATACTTCCTACAAACACTTGATCACAAAACAAACCCCAAAAAACTCTACAAAACACTAAACAGCATCACACTTTCCAACAGCAACACAACACAATCACATGCTGCAATCACAACAACAGACTCTACTCACCATAAACAACACACCCCTAACACATACACACACCCAAAATCCTAGGAGTAACATATGATACTCATATGACATTCAAACAGCACACCACAAACATTAAAAAGAAACTGACACCCAGACTTAATGCCCTCAGGTCACTTGCTCACACAAAATTTGGACACAACAAAGAAACTACCACCACAGTATATAAACAATACATAAGATCAGTGATGGAATACGCAAGCCCAGCCTGGGCTTCTAACCTAGCTGAAACACATCATAAGACTTTACAGACTATTCAAAACAAAGCCCTGAAGATCATTACAGGCTGCACAGCTACTGCACCCACAGATCACCTACATCAAGAAAACAAAATCCTCAAGTCAAAGACCATCTGGACATGAGAGGCACTCAATTCCTGGCAGCAGCCTCCACGAACCAAGACCACCCACTAAACTACATGGCAACACACCCACAGACACCAAGAAATATCAAAACAACACCCAGCACATCGTAACACACACAATTATTGTCCTCTCTCCCTCCCTGCCCACCCCGAACCAACTTCCAGAAGCACATCCATACTCATATCTCTCACCGATCCATCCACTCACTCACAGACAGCACGCAGCTGCATGCACGACCTCCCGAAATCCATCCTTCCGAATCCTCCCTTCCTCGCGAGGACAGAGTCCACCTGGCCAGGCTGAGATGCGGACACCATCCAGCTCTCCTGAGCTATCAGAAGAGACTGGATGACTCTGTTGTCGACTCCTGCCCGGGATGTAACACAGCACCCCATACCATTAAACACATCATAGAAGACTGCATTTCACACAACCACTTACGCCAACAACACAATCTACACTCAATGAGAGCTCTGTGGGAAAGCCCAATCGTGGCCATGGCCTTCCTCAGGGACTCAGGGCTGTTCGGCCAGGCAGCTTAGGGAACGGGAACAACAACAACAACAACAACAACAACAACAACAACAACAGACTCTACTCTTTCATGTAAACAACAAACAAACACTCTCATCAATCACTTCTCACATGTCAGCCACCTAAAACCTCACAAAGACGACCGACGTGTCATCCGACGTAAGAGACAATTCCCCACAGACCCTGACTATACACCCTTCACCAATCACCAGACAAAGCATATCATCAACAATCTCAAGCACTCACCCGCCTGTGGCCTAGACAACATAAGCAACATACACCTCAGACACCTGGGACCACAAGGCATACAAGCACTCACTAACATATCAAACTACAGCTATTCACACAACACAATACCAGACATTTGAAAGCATGGTATCATCATCACATTCCCCAAACCCAACAAAGACCCCACGCTACCCTCCTCGCACCGCCCCATCACACTCCTTTGCTCCCCCTCCAAAGTCATGGAACGCCTAGTATTACAACTAATTACACCTGACCTACCCCTAGCTCCAACACAACATGGCTTCAGGCCACTGTCAAGTAGGTGGTATAAGTAAACAAGTGGCTTGTGTTCACTCATTTAATAAGAGGTAGTCCTCAAGGTGCTTGAGCCTAGGCTGACTCTATACACAACTGGGTGGATGGTTCTTTTGTGGTTACTCCTAACATAATAATAACTGACTACAGAAGGTTGATAATAACAATACTAAATGATAACAATAGTAATAATAATAGAATAATAGTGATTGTAATTAATATCTGTTAGCTAAGATAATTAATGAATAGCTATATAACATTACATCCCCCTTTCACAGTAACTTGAATACATAGGTAATTAATTGAGAAACAATAATGCTTTCCTAGTTATACATTTTTAAGAATGTATGCCTATATTACACATATCAATCAATAAAATGAAGGACGGTAAAGCTCCAGGTTGCTCCGACATTGTCGCTGAGATAATAAAAGCCTCAGGGGAGATTGGTGTAAACTTAGTCACTGAGTTGATAAACACCATTATTAAAGATGAGAAAATCCCAGAGGATTGGCTCAAAAGAAGTGTAATAGTAAATATATACAAAGGAAAAGGGGATGCGCTAGATAGAGGATATTATAGGGGCCTCAAAATGCTTGACCAAATCATGAAGGTCTGTGAGAGAGTCCTTGAGGGTTTGATCAGGCAAAGCATCTCTATTGATGATATGCAGTTTGGTTTTATGCCAGGACGTGGTACAACCGATGCTATCTTCATAGTCAGGCAGATACAGGAAAGATACCTACTAAAAGGCAGGGATCTTTACTTTGTGTTTGTGGACCTGGAGAAGGCCTTTGATAGGGTACCTAGAGATGTTGTACAGTGGGCTATGAGGAAACTTGGTGTGGAAGAGTGGCTGGTGCGTGTGATAATGAAGATGTATGAGGATTCGCGAAGTTCGGTGAGGGTGAAGGGTGTACTGAGTGATGAGTTCGCAGTCCGTGTTGGAGTCCATCAGGGTTCAGTGTTAAGCCCCCTCCTCTTTATTATGGTCTTGGAGGCGCTGTCTAGAGTTTTTAGAGGCGGACTCCCGTTGGAACTGTTTTATGCAGACGATTTAGTCCTAATAGCTGACAGTATGCAGGATGCTGAGGCCAAATTCAGAGAGTGGAGAGAGGGCATGGCGAGCAAGGGTTTAAGAGTCAATATTAACAAAACCAAGGTTATGCATTGTAGTTTGAGACGAGGCAATGTGGAAAAGAGCGGTGCATACCCATGTGCAGTGTGTGGAAAGGGAGTGGGCGTTAACTCAATTCAATGTAGCATCTGTCGATGTTGGGTACACCATGGGAGTAAGCGCTGTAGTAGAATAAAGGGGCCCCTGCCGAAGGATAAGTCAGAAATAGAGAAATTTGGGTGCGTAGTGTGCAAAGGCGAGCTTGTGTTAAGTGATGATCCTGTGACTGTGAATTTTGGAAATGAGTCTTTGGAGCTGGTGAACAAGTTTTGTTACCTAGGAGATACCATCTCTGCCGGTGGTGGGGCCGAGGCTGCCACTGTTGCTAGAATTAGGTGTGGCTGGGGGAAGTTCAGAGAATTGATGCCAATCCTGACCATGAAAAGAATGCCTCTCCCCCTGAAGGGAAAGGTGTATGCCTCATGTGTTAGAAGTGCAATGACGTATGCCTCAGAAACATGGGCCGTTAAAGTAGAGGATGTCAACAGAATGGAGCGTAATGAGATGAGAATGGTGAGATGGATGTGTGGGTCCAGGCTACAGGATAGAATAACAAATGTTGAGCTGAGGAGACGTTTAGGTATAAAGAGTATTAGCGAGGTGATGCGTACAAGTAGACTGGGATGGTATGGACATGTGGAGAGAATGGATGAACAAAATTGGGTGAAAAAATGCAGGTCTGTGATTGTGGAGGGAGCTGCACCAAGGGGTGGACCGAGGAAGACCTGGGATCGGACTATACGCGCAGATCTCGAATCCAAGAACTTGACAAGTGAAGCAGCCCTTAACAGGGTTGCCTGGAACGCCGCCATTAGGACAAGAGACTGAAACTGCACTTATGTGTGGAACACTCAGTCTTAAAATGTTATGTATGTATGTATGTACATACACACAGCAAAAAGGAAACAGTTAGCTTAGGAACAATGATCATCATACTAATACATAATTACATAGCTATGATATTGAGTTATACTGTATTATTAGTATTTATGCTGGCAGTGACCATTAGTTCCATTAAGGACTGACTTTGTAATACTCTACAACATTGGTCAATCTTAAATAATAGCACTTCCTCTCTATTACGGAGAAAAAAAAACATAGCCTATAACCATGTTCTTGAGGAATAAAAAAAAATAACTACAACAATCCAACCTTTAGTACTTTAAGTATACTGTAGGTATAGTCAATCAAAAAAAAATATATCCTCAATTCAACTAATGGTAAGTAAAAAAAACAAGAAAACAAAACAAACTGACAGTACAGTATATATATATATATCTGACTGCATTTACTCAGGAAATGAGTAAATGAGGAAGTAAGAAGGAGGTGTGGTGTGGAGGTAGATGTGCTGGAAAGTGTGAAAAGGAACAACTTGAGATGGTTCGGCCATATGGAACGTATGGAAAGCGAGAGAATGACTAAGAGGGTGTACGAGAGCGAGGTGGAGGGACAGAGGGGGAGAGGTAGACCGAATATGAGGTGGAAGGATGGAGTGAGGAACTACATGAACGAAGGCGGTGCTGGTTGGGGGGAGGGGCGTCGACTGACTGGGGACAGAGGTGCATGGGGGCAGTTCGTTCGTGGCCACCCCTTCGGGGATCACGGCGTCAGGCAATAGATAGATAGATAGATTTACTCCTATCCTTACTGTAAGGTGGCACACAAATAATTATCATTTATATGGCATGCATGAAGTACACATAATTATGCTACACTCTGGTACTGTTGATTTGCTTTGTTTTTTTCATATTTATTATTCTAATGATTCACTTTTACAGAGCAGCGATCTGCCTTCACTCTTTCCTATAGCCTACAGTACACTACACTGCTTTTCTATGCCTTCAATTTAATCACCATACAATATGTTTGCATAGCATCCAAGATACAGTAGGCCTATATATATATAAGTTTTTTAAAGGTTCATGCGTACCGGTTTCACTGTTTTACGGCCGTACCTCGTACTGTATTGGTTTTCTACTAACTCTCTTTTCCTTGGTGAAACGTCCTCAGACTGACAATGATGACTTCTGTGGTGTGTTATTGGGAAGACGTTTTGGTCCTGGAGTTTCTGGTGTTTTTTCCTTGTAGACATGATCTTCATGGTCATGGTGAAGTGCTGCCGCTGTATCATCTTTGTGGTGGTCTGAATGTTTGTTTTTCGGGCTATGTTCCCAGCTCTCGTTCGGTGCGGTGGTTTCTTGTATATGTCTCCTATTACGCCGCATTAATACTCCACTGGGCATTTGTATGATGTATGATCGCGGTTCTGGGTACTGGCTATGAATTCTTGCAGGGGTCCATTTTCTTGTTGTGTGATCCTGGATACGTACATCTTGCCCTGGAGAGAGAGACTGTAGATCCTTAGCGTGCTTGTCTTGTCTTTGTTTTAACTGGTGGTATATATCTTCTTTGATTTTTGGTCTTGTCGTCCTAATTGGTAGGTTTCCTCTAGGTATTCTGCTGTACAGTATTTGGGCTGGACTTGGAAGGGTGTGGTCTATAGGAGTTGTTCTTAGACATAGCAGAGCCATATATGGGTCATTTTTGCTGGAGCCGCCTTCTTAAGGGTGTTCTTAACTGTCTGTATGGTTCTCTTTATGAACCCGTTTGACTGCGGGAAGTGAGGCGAACTGGTTACATGCTTAAAACCCCATTCTCTCGAAAATTGCTTAAAGGATCCAGCTGTAAAATGAGGTCCATTATCACTTATAAGGCAATCTGGTATCCCGTGCTCAGAAAACACCTGCTTCATGGCATTGATTACTGCTTGACTAGTGCATGGGGTGGGCATCTTCCTGACTATTGGAAACTTTGAATAGTAGTCTGCCATAGCCAGGTACTTAGAACCACCAAACTCAAACAAGTCAGTCCCAATAGTTTGCCACGGGATATCAGGAATTTCATGTGGCATCAGCGTTTCCTTTTGTTGGGACCCTTGATATTCTTGGCATGTTGGGCAATTATCAACCATGTTCTTGATGTCCTCATTGATTCCAACCCAGTACACACATTGTTTAGCCCTAAGCCTACACTTGTCGATCCCTTGGTGACCCTTGTGTATTTGTTCTAGGGTATACTGTTGCATAGAGGGTGGTATAAGAATGCGTTCACCTTTCAAGATCACTCCATTTTCTACAGATAGTTCATCCCTGAAAGACCAGTACTGTCTGAGGTTACTTGCTAGATCATTTCTTTGTTCTGGCCAGCCTGTCACTATGGTTTCTAATAATTTGGTGAGTATGGGATCCTTACCAGTCTCCTCTTGCAACTGTGTCCGTTTCTCCTCACTGCACTGCACCAGATTAACTTGAATGTCCAGATCAATATAGTCCTTAGTCTGGCAGGGTAGTCGAGACAGACTATCAGCAAGCAGTAATTCCTTCCCTGGTTTATATTTGATTGTGCAATCATAGTTTTGTAACCTGAGTAGCATCCGTTGAAGCCTTGGTGGTGCAGCTGTAAGACTTTTTAACTGAATCATTTCCAGGGGCTTATGGTCACTCTCTACTACAAATGCCTTTCCATAAATGTATGTATGAAAACGTTCAAACCCAAACACTACGGCCAGAAGTTCCCTCTCTATATTTGCATATCTCTGTTCTGTCTCTGTGAGGGATTTTGAAGCAAATACTATTGGTTTCCCATTTTGCAGCAGCACTGCACCCAGCCCCCTGGTGGAGGCATCCACTTGGAGGACGGTTTCCTTCTTGGGGTCAAAATAAGCGAGTGTTACCTCTCTACAAATTAAATCCTTAATGTCCTTGAAGGCTTTCTCGTGTGATGGCGTCCATGTAAAGTCTGCATTTTTCTTAAGTAAATCACGCATAACAGCTGTGTGGTCTGATAGCCTGGGTATAAAAGGTGACATGTATGTGACAATCCCAAGGAACTCCTGTACTTCTGAGGTCTTTGTTGGTGCCGGGAGTGCCTCGATGGCTTTTATCTTCTCTGGATCTGGATGTGCACCTTTCTCGTCATAGGTTAACCCGAAGAATTTGATGGACGCTGCTTTAATTGTACATTTCTCACTATTGAAGACTAACCCATTTTTCCTTGCGACTGTCATCAGCTTGTAGAGATTTTGATCATGTTCAGCCTCTGTTTTACCAAAAACTGCAACATCATCAGCAATGCCTATTGTACCTGGACATTGCTCAAGGATCTGGTCCATTTTTTGTTGGAATACATCCTGCGACATGACTAATCCGAAAGGCATTCTCAAGAAGCAGTATCATCCAAAGGGTGTGTTGAATGTGGTGAGTACTGAACTTTCTCTGTCTAACTTAACCGACCAGTAACCGTGCTTAGCATCTAATTTACTGAAGTATTGTGCACCAGCTAGACTATGTGTTATTTCCTCTAGTGTTGGAGTTTTGTGGTGTCATCTTTTTATGGCGCTGTTGAGTTGTTTTGGGTCCAGACAGATCCTTAGTTTCCCATTTGCTTTCCTGGAGTAGGTAATACTGCTTACCCAATCTGTTGGCTCTGTTACTTTCCGTATCACTCCCTGTTTCTCCATGTCTTTGAGCTCTGCTTTGATCTCTTCCTTAAGTTGAATTGGGCATTTACACGGTGCTTGAATAAATGGCTGGCTGTTGGGTCTCGTAACTATGTGGTATGTGCCTGGAAAATTGCCAATTTTATCAAATTGTCCAGGGAACATCTCTTTCAGCTGGTCAGTCGACTTGATGGGAGATCCTTTATAACATTCCTCTTTACTTACTGAGCAGTGAAGGGTAATTAGGTCCAGTTCCTGAGCAGTTGTCAACCCAATGATGGCGGGGCCTGGCGATTCAACAACATAAAAGTTTGTAGGCATCCAGTTTTTCTCTCCGTGTTGACATGGTACTTTCACAACACCATACTGAGGAATACGGGTTCCATTGTAGGCAATCAGAATGGCTCTACCAGTGCTTATGGAGCCTTGTATTGGGGTCCCTTGTGAGCCTATGTTTTCTGGGTAGATTCACGGTACAAGCGTAGTGGCAAGGTGTTTCCTTGAGCTCCAGTGTCGACTTTCACACGTAAATCCACCATTAGGCGTTTTTCTTTTATTTTGAGCTTTACTTGTGTATAAATTTCATCTCTTATTTTGCTGGGATTTTCTTGGTGGACGCTTGCCACTTTGATTTCTGCTAGGGACAAATCTACAAAATCCTCGTCTAGTCGTTCTTCATCGCTGTCTCCAAACTCACCATATCCCATAGCGTGAATTTTCCCATGTTGACTTCTCTGGTTCCGTCCTGCAGCTCCTGTATGTGGTGGCCTTCTCTTCCGTGCTCCGTTGTCCTTTGCGTAAGTGTTTGCTCGATCGTCCTTTGCATCTCGAGACTGGCACACCTTTTGCCAATGGTTAGGCCTGTTACACTTTCGGCATGTGGTTCCAAAAGCCGGACATTTGTTCCTTGGCTTGAATGGGTGGTAACCTCCACAGAAATGACATTCTTGGCGTGTTTTGATAGCGTGGACATTTTCTTGTATTGCTTGTGAGTTGCTAAGTTGACGCAAGTGTTCTAATGCTGCTTCATGAGACCTTCCTAGATCCAGTGTCTGTGCTAGAGTTAAACTTTTGTCTTTGCTGAGTAGGTCCTTCTGTAACTGTGTGTGTCTTGTTCCTACAATAAATTGTTCAACCAGTCTCTCATCTCGCTCTTTATTGTCTCTAAATTCACATTTTGCTGCTTGTAGCTTACACCTGCACACAAAGTTATCAATGGTTTCTCCCTCAGTCTGTTTGTATCTCTGTAAGTAGAACCTTGCTATGCGAAAACTTGACTTTGGCTCTACCTGGGTTTTGAACTTTTGCCAAATTATATTGGGATCTTTCTTCTCCTCGGTACTTAAGTCCCACGAATTATATTTCTTTATACCTTCCTCACCTGCGAACAACAATATGTGGTCCACTTGTTTCTCTTTGGCAATACTCTTTACTGAGAATACAGCTCACATTTTTGTTTAAATATACTCAATGCTACTGGTTGGTCTGCTGTACCTGTCCAGTCCATTCTAGGTGAAAGATTGTCAGCCATTATATCTTGTCACTTCTAGGCTTACTATACAATTGCACTTATAGACTCACAGCTCCTGGACTAGAAGAAGAGTTGTTGGACTTGGCTGAGCTCACTGAACTTGGTCTTGGTGGGCTTGGATGTGAGGGCTAGGCTGTGGGCAGGAACAAGCTTGGCCATGTTTGTTTACCACTGTCTCCACATCTCTACCTCTTGTGTACCCCCTATATCTTCACTTCCATATGTGCTGTGGGTTCTTATACCGCTGCCACCATGTCAAGTAGGTGGTATAAGTAAACAAGTGGCTTGTGTTCACTCACTTAATAAGAGGTAGTCCTCAAGGTGCTTGAGCCTAGGCTGACTCTAAACACAACTGGGTGGATGGTTCTTTTGTGGTTACTCCTAACATAATAATAACTGACTACAGAAGGTTGATAATAATAACAATACCAATGATAACAATAGTAATAATAATAATAGAATAAGTGATTGTAATTAATATCTGTTAGCTAAGATAATTAATGAATAGCTATATAACATTACAGCCACTGCACTCCACAAACACTCTTCTCACAGACCTTACACAAAGAGCTTTTGACAGCATCAACTCAGCTAGACCACCACACAGATCACTATTAGCCACACTCGACATTAGTAAAGCCTTCGATGCCATCCCCCGCCACAACCTAACAAACAAAATCTACAACACAAACATGCACAACAACACAAAAAGGTGGCTGGCCAACTTCCTAGCAGGCAGATGTGCGCACGTATCTTTTGCCGGTCAGTCAACTAAAATCAGAAACTTTCCAAACGGGGTCCCACAAGGATCCGTCCTATCGCCCGCACTCTTCAATCTTGCACGATATAACTACACCCAATATGCCCCAAATAAACTTAGCCTCCTATGCAGATGACATAACACTCACATGCACACACCATGACCTAAAAAGAGCAACAGATCTCCTTCAACCCTATCTCAACACACTACATGGCTGGTGCACTACAAACAGACTTAATCTAGCCCCAGCCAAATCCACCGCAACCCTGCTCACAAGCTGGACAGAACACGAATACATCCCTCAACTCACCATAAACAACACACCCCTAACACATACACATACACCCAAAATCCTAGGAGTAACATATGATACTCATATGACATTCAAACAGCACACCACAAACATTAAAAAGAAACTGACACCCAGACTTAACGCCCTCAGGTCACTTGCTCACACAAAATTTGGACACAACAAAGAAACTACCACCACAGTATATAAACAATACATAAGATCAGTGATGGAATACGCAAGCCCAGCCTGGGCTTCTAACCTAGCTGAAACACATCATAAGACCTTACAGACTATTCAAAACAAAGCCCTGAAGATCATTACAGGCTGCACAGCTACTGCACCCACAGATCACCTACATCAAGAAACCAAAATCCTCAAAGTCAAAGACCATCTGGACATGAGAGACACTCAATTCCTGGCAGCAGCCTCCACGAACCAAGACCACCCACTAAACTACATGGCAACACACCCACAGACACCAAGAAATATCAAAACAACACCCAGCACACAGTATCACACACAATTATTGTCCTCTCTCCCTCCCTGCCCACCCCAAACCAACTTCCAGAAGCACATCCATACTCATATCTCTCGCCGATCCATCCACTCACTCACAGACAACACGCAGCTGCATGCACGACCTCCCGAAATCCATCCTTCCGAATCCTCCCTTCCTCGCGAGGACAGAGTCCACCTGGCCAGGCTGAGATGCGGACACCATCCAGCTCTCCTGAGCTATCAGAAGAGACTGGATGACTCCGTTGTCGACGCCTGCCCGGGATGTAACACAGCACCCCATACCATTAAACACATCATAGAAGACTGCATTTCACACAACCACTTACGCCAACAACACAATCTACACTCAATGAGAGCTCTGTGGGAAAGCCCAATCGTGGTCATGGCCTTCCTCAGGGACTCGGGGCTGTTCGGCCAGGCAGCTTAGGGAACAACAACAACCCTTTTGACTACCACACATCCTTCTTAATCTGCACAAACTTCTCTAAATATAGCTAGAATATAATGAAAAAGACGTCGCCGTTACGGAAGGGGTTAATCATTAGGGAGAGAATTCCCACCTTGTGCCATCCTTTGAGCGGCCATTTCCGCCGCTTGAGGAGGAAGCCTTCAAACTTGCGCGGCACCAGATCGAACCTCTGCCCTTCCTTCAGACCCTCCAAGATCTCCCACTCCCCTTTCTTACTCGCTGGAAAAGAAAGACATAATATCAGTCACACAGAATATAATACAGAAAGATATTTTGTCATATTATTCTATTATTTCATAGCGAGGTCGGTCCTTAGAGATCTGTGCCCCGTAATATGTGCTTTCCTTTCACTTGACTAAATTGACTAATTCCTTGAACATGACGAGGTGCATTGTTATACAGTAAAACCTCGCCCATCCAGTTTAATTAGGGGAGAACCCTGTCTGGATCTACCAAAAGTCCGGATCTGCCGAAAGTCCGGACATATATTCAGCCATCGAGACAAATCCGGATGGCTGAAACATAAGTCCGGACATCTAACTTAAACAACCAGACTTAGGTTTCAGCCATCCAGACAAATCCGGATGGCTGAAACATGAGTCTGGATATCTAACTTAATACTTAAACAAACAGACTTAGGTTTCAGCCATCCAGACAAATCTGGATGGCTGACATACAAGTCTGGATATCTAACACTGGATGTAAATAATATGTGTGGAAACTTGTATTCGTCTCGTTCGTTTCCGGATTGACTTATATTTTTCCCAAGTTATCCAGACAAGTCTGGTTGGCTGAAACATGAGTCTGGATCGAAATGCCTGTCTGGATCTCTTGGGTTTCCGGATCTGAGAGCACCGGAAGGGAGGGGTTTTACTGTATGTGCGATCAGTTTACGTGGGAAACAAATTGACTTGCTCATGTAGTTGTGTACACCCTATGTGGTGGATTGTGTTCTTTTATTTAACAAATTTATTTTATCAACCCGGAAAGTGCGGACACACTAATAAGAGTTTTACCGCTGCGCTGCGGAACTCCTTATATAATCCAAGGCCTAAACAAATTTTTTTTTAAACCAGCCCAGTATTAATTGATTTTTTTTTTTTTTTAGTTCTTTTGCATTTATCGTGTATCGTCCCAGGTTTAGTTTGTTTATTTTGCAAGTTTTACATTATAATTAGGCTATTCAGTGTGCAGTTGGGTCTAAGTACATGATTAGATTGATATCCAGTGTTCGATAAATGGATATAAAATCGTAGTCATGTACCGGTACTTAACCTTAAAATTGTCTTGATGGTGTAATGGTTTGAGTGTGTAAGTTAAGATCTGTATGTGGTAAACCAGGTTCGAATCCCGGGAAGATCACATGCTTTCATTAATTTCATTGTTGGGAGTGAAATATATAAATTAGATTACATAATTAATTTAATTTGATTTTTTTTTTTTTAATGTGAAAGAAGGAGACAAAAGGAAAGCTGCCTGTGACAAGTGTCTCCCCCTAAGATGAAAGAGTGACAGAGCCAAAATCAAGGTACGTTAAAATCAAAATGTCTGGATATAATAGAGCTTGACGCAATTTAAGTCATAGAATAGGGGAAAGACAGATTGAGAGGAAGAGGGAGAATGATTAGGAAGGATGTTGAATGAAGTACCGGTACCAATGAAAGAATGAATGGAAGAATGAATGAAACAAGGTGTCAAACCAATGAAAGAATGAATGGAAGAATGAATGAAACAGGGTGTCAAACCGCAGCAATACTGTTTGAAGACTTGAACACATATGAGAAGGAATAAAACAAATCAACCTGAAATAGCATTGTTTTGGCTATTTTATCACTTCAAAAGACATATTTCGAACTACAAACCACAATTTTAGTTATACATATACAGTACCGGTACAGTAAAAAAAGACTATACTGTACTCTGTTTCTTTTCAACTGACAGTAAATTGCAAAGTTCCCATCAAGATTACTCAGTTATTTTGAAGAGTTTGTAGAGAAATATGGTGCTAATTATATAAACTTGGTCTTAATATGATGCAGAGACATAGTAGTTTCATATTGTTCCATTAAGTATCAAGAAATTAGCTGCTAAGGGATGCAATTTACCACCAGCTGAAAAGAAACAGAGTATAAAAAGTATGGAATCGGCTTTCTTTTTCACAGAACACACAAACACTTACACATTGGCTGGACAGTAACGATACCACTAGCTCTAGTATACATCTTAAAAGTATTGACTAATGTATGTACGTATGTACAGTATAATTAATGAATATATTACACAACTACCTACACATTGGTTGGATAGCAAGAGAGTAACTATGACACTGGGAATATTGAAAGATGAATGTATATACAGTATGTATAGGCTACTGTATAATGTATGTACAGGTAATGTATGTACTGTATGTACATTTATATGTATGTACTGTATGTATAATAACTCAATAGATCACATAACCACCTACGGTGACCGGTCAACTCAACCAGTAGACCATTTCAACCAGTAGCTCTCAACCAGTACCAAATCAACCAATACGGTTAGGTTAGGTTAGTACTATATTTTGGCACTGGTTTGGTTGGTCTGGGTTAATTTGGCACTGGTTAGAGCTACTGGTTGAGATGACATGGAACCCCACCTACACATTGGTTGGATGTTAACTTCTGTATAACACTAACTAAACTAAACATCCTGAAGTACCCAGAGATGCCGGAAGGAGAAACTAGGAAGTACAGTCGGAAGCAAAAGTTCATATTGTAGACGGAGGTGTTTTTTTCAACGCCCCTATATGGCTTCATTAGTTTGGTGATTATAAGATGTTATATATACAGTATATATATATTGTGTGTGTATATATATATATATATATATATATATATATATATATATATATATATATATATATATATATATATATATATATTAGTTGTTGTTGTTGTTGTTGTTGTTGTTGTTCCCCAAGCTACCTGGCCGAACAGCCCCAAGGCCCCGAGCAATTCCAAGGCCATAACCGAGCGCCCCCACAGAACCCTCCCTGCCGACCACAATAAAGCCTGGGTGACCGAAGCCACTCCATGGCGGGGAGCTGAGAAGGGTGCAGAAACGCCTGGGAAACCAAAGCCCCACCCAGGGCCCTGTGCCCCTCAGCAATTATGAAGAGAAAGTTGAGGGGCAAGGGAAAAATGTGACGCTTTGGGATTCCAATCTTGGTAGATTGGGAGGTCAATCCACGGAAAAGACGCCATCACTTGAGATCTAGAAAATATATAAGTTAAAGGAACAGTCAGAGTAAGCTATGGGTATGGCAGAGATCGCTCAGTTCTCACTCTGATAGACCAGCCCATCACCACATGACTAGAACCCAATCCTCTCAGCATCAGCTAGGAAAGGCCCTAGAAAGCCGCCTTTGGCGGGGGGATAGCTCCCCTATTTCAACCCCTTTCGGGGTCGGGCACCCGCCCTATATATATATTAGTATAGCCAGGTAATAGATTCTCTTTTAAACAGACAAGGTTAAAGGCAATACCAGTTTCAGCATTCAGGATTTTATTGTTATAGCTTTCAATAGTTCTAACAATTTTCCTCTGGGGTTCAGAGATGAGGTACAACAGGTTAGCAAAATTCATGGTGGATCCAACGTTTCACAAGTAAACATCTTGCATCTTCAGGGAATGGAGAGGTAATGATTAGAATAGGGACAAAGCATCATATTTATACAAAATTCGAGGATCAAGAATAGGGAGGTGGGCGGAGCTACTGGGTGTGTGGTGGCTGTTCATTGGTGGAAGGCAGTCTATTCGCGAGACGGGCACTAAATCTTATCGGTGGTTGGTTGTTGGCTGTGGGTGGTTGTGATTGGTTGGTGTTGAAAGTTGTGTGCTGAGCGCGGAAGCGTACGGGAGGGGGGCACAGGGCGAGAGGAAGGGGGGCAGTATGCCTGTAGCGCTTGCCTGAAGGAAGAATTTGAAGGTCTTGTGTTTGGTTGTTGATGCTGGGGTTGAGTGTTTGGATGTATAGAGCTTCTAAAATAGCTAGTCTTCTGGGGTCTGATTCTTTGTCGAGTATGGTGGTTTGTTTGTCTAGGTCGGCGCGAGTTAGGGCAAGATGGTGGGGGGCTTGATAGTGATCTTTTATAGCGCCAGATTGAAGGTGGAGGGTTAGTCGACGGGAAAGGCGAGTCTGTGTCATTCCAACATAGGATAGGGGTCCACAGTCCCTAGAGGTGCAAATATGCTGGTATATCACATGATCGTCTTTCGGTTGGTTGGTGGAAATGGGGCGGTTACGGAGGACAAGGTTGGAGATCTTAGGAGATTTGTAGTAAATAATGAGTTTTATTTTATTGTCAGGGTTGGTGGGGAGGACGTTTTTGTGAATTATTTCTTTCATAATGGATTCGTCTGTTGTGTGGTCGGAAGACATGTAGTTTCTGTAGAAAAATGTAATGTTATTGGCCGGGTTGGTGCTAGGGGGGTCTTGTTTGTACCATTTTTCTAGGTGGTGGTTGATGGCATTGGTGACGTCAGTGTTGGAATACCCATTGTTGACTAGGACCTGGGTGAGCCGTTCCAGTTCATTGTGTGTGTCATTCCAAGTGGTGCAATGGGTGAGGGCTCTCCCGACATAGGCGGCGATGGTGGACTGATGGTATCGTTTAGGGCATTCACTTTCCCCATTAAGACATTGGCCATTGTTAGTAGGTTTGGTGTACACTGTAGTTTTGAAGCCGTGGTCGTGGAGGGAAACAAGAAGGTCGAGGAAGGGTAGATGTCCATCGGTGGTTTCTTCGTATGTGAAGTTGAGTCCGGAGGCGGCCATGAAGCGCTGCTGGAGGTCTCTGAGTTCGCCCAGGTCCTTCACCCGCACGAAGATATCATCGATGTACCTGCAGTAGACAGTGGGCCGGTGGGCAGCCAGGAGTTCCTCTTCGATAGTTCCCATGAAGAAATTGGCGAACAGGACCCCCAGGGGGCTTCCCATCGCTACACCGTCGATTTGCTGGTACATATTCCCGCGGGGAAGAGGAAAGGGGATTCCTTGGTACATAGTTCCAAGAGCGTCTTCAGGGCCTTCTCCGGGATGTCCAGGGGGGGCGTATTAGGGCAGTGGTAAACTCGACGTAGGATAAAATCTATGGTCTTGTCAACGGGCACGTTGGTAAACAAACTCTCTACGTCGAGGGAGGCGATGATGTGGTCGTTAGCTGGGGGGGGCATCTCGTAGAATTTCTAGGAAGTCATAAGCAGAGTTGAGGTTGTATTGCCGAGGAACAAAAGGGGTGAGGAGTTTGTTCAGGGCCTTGGCGGTCTGGTAGGTAGCAGTAGGGATCTGTGATATGATGGGGCGGAGGGGGTTCCCGGGTTTGTGGGTTTTTATAGTACCGTAAGCATAACCTGGGGTGAATTCGCCGATGAATTCGTGAATTCGCCGAAAAATTACATTTTTCTACAGAAACTACATGTCTTCCGACCACACAACAGACAAATCCATTATGAAAGAAATAATTCACAAAAACGTCCTCCCCACCAACCCTGACAATAAAATAACTCATTATTTACTACAAATCTCCTAAGACCTCCAACCTTGTCCTCCGTAACCGCCCCATTTCCACCAACCAACCGAAAGACGATCATGTGATATACCAGCATATTTGCACCTCTGGGGACTGTGGACCCCTATCCTATGTTGGAATGACACAGACTCGCCTTTCCCGTCGACTAACCCTCCACCTTCAATCTGGCGCTATAAAAGATCACTATCAAGCCCCCCACCATCTTGCCCTAACTCGCGCCGACCTAGACAAACAAACCACCATACTCGACAAAGAATCAGACCCCAGAAGACTAGCTATTTTAGAAGCTCTATACATCCAAACACTCAACCCCAGCATCAACAACCAAACACAAGACCTTCAAATTCTTCCTTCAGGCAAGCACTACAGGCATACTGCCCCCTTTCTCTCGCCCTGTGCCCCCCTCCCGTACGCTTCCGCGCTCAGCACACAACTGACAACACCAACCAATCACAGCCACCCGCAGCCAACAACCAACCACCGATAAGATTTAGTGCCCATCTCGCGAATAGACTGCCTTCCACCAATGAACAGCCACCACACACCCAGTAGCTCCGCCCACCTCCCTATTCTTGATCCTCGAATTTTGTATAAATATGATGCTTTGTCCCTATTCTAATCATTACCTCTCCATTCCCTGAAGATGCAAGATGTTTACTTGTGAAACGTTGGATCCACCATGAATTTTGCTAACCTGTTGTACCTCATCTCTGAACCCCAGAGGAAAATTGTTAGAACTATTGAAAGCTATAACAATAAAATCCTGAATGCTGAAACTGCTATTGCCTTTAACCTCGTCTGTTTAAAAGAGAATATATATATATATATATATATATATATATATATATATATATATATATATATATATATATTGTATATATATACCATATATATACTGTATATGTATATATAGCCTATAATATACCGGTATATATATATATATATATATATATACACGTATATATATATATATATATATATATAAAATCAGGCGTCAATTTTATTCTGTGTGAGTGATAGTGAGCCTGAAATTATAATGTAAAACTTGTAAAATAAACAAACCACAACAGGAATGGCACAATATAACTTATAAAAACAACCTCAATGGTGTTCTCTATCTCTGCTATCCAGGAAACAGGATGAGGATATCAAAGACGAAAAACATGGCAGAGGAAGTTCATTCTGCCCTTATCGTATAATCTGTCACAATTTCCTGGGATACCTTGATTTGGGGGGAGGCTAATGGGGTTTTTTTCTAGGCCAAAGTAACCAAGTACAAATTTGCCAGGTTAAAATGAAAAGCTATTTCACAAAGCAGATGAGATAACAATTTTGTTTACTAGTGTTATTTCCACATAGCGATTTTGATAACAAAATGTTGCCTTTATATTGTGTCGTCCCTGTTTTGGCTTGTTTATTTTGCAAGTTTTACATTATAACCTCCAATAGTCTACAGTACCTATATATCAATCTACTGTATTGCCATACGCCTTAATGTATATCAACAGAATGGAACGTAACAAGATGAGAATGGTGAGATGGATGTGTGGGGCCAAACTGCAAGATAGAATATCTAGTGAAGAGCTAAGGAGAAGGTTAGGTATCAAGAGATTCAGTAATGAGATGTGTACTAGTTGTTGTTGTTGTTGTTCCCCAAGCTGCCTGGCCGAACAGCCCCAAGGCCCCGAGCAAGACCAAGGCCATAACCGAGGGCCCCCACAGAACCCTCCCAGCCGACCACAATAAAGCATGGGTGACCGAAGCCACTCCATGGCGGGGAGCTGAGGAGGGCGACAGAAACGCCCGGGAAACCAAAGCCCCACACAGGGCCCTGTGCCCCTCAGCAATTATGAAAAGAAAGCTGAGGGGCAAAGGAAAAATGTGACGCTTTGGCTTCCAATCTTGGTAGATTGGGAGGTCAATCCACGGAAGAGACGCCGTCACTTGAGATCTAGAAAATATATAAGTAAAAGGAACAGTCAGAGTAAGCTATGGGTATGGCAGAGATCGCTCAGTTCTCACTCTGATAGACCAGCCCATCACCACATGACTAGAACCCAATCCTCTCAGCATCAGCTAGGAAAGGCCCTAGAAAGCCGCCTTTGGCGGGGGGATAGCTCCCCTATTTCAACCCCTTTCGGGGTTGGGCACCCGCCCGATGTGTACTAGTTGTTGTTGTTGTTGTTCCCTAAGCTGCCTGGCCGAACAGCCCCGAGTCCCTGAGGAAGGCCATGGCCACGATCGGGCTTTCCCACAGAGCTCTCATTGAGTGTAGATTGTGTTGTTGGCGTAAGTGGTTGTGTGAAATGCAGTCTTCTATGATGTGTTTAATGGTATGGGGTGCTGTGTTACATCCCGGGCAGGCGTCGACAACGGAGTCATCCAGTCTCTTCTGATAGCTCAGGAGAGCTGGATGGTGTCCGCATCTCAGCCTGGCCAGGTGGCTAGTAGGCTTGGATGGTTTAGACATGAGGAGAGGATGGATGAACTAAGTTGGGTGAAAAGATGCAAGTCCATGAACGTGGAGGGAGCTTCAAGTGAGATTAACCTAGGCAATAATAGATCAGAAATTATAGCAGTGACAATAAAAGACAAGGACAACAAAGCAACTGATATAGCAGTGGCTTATATACCACCACAAACTAGAGCATGGAAGCGGGATAAATATGATCAACTAATCACGGAATCTCTAGATGCACTAAAAATACTTTTTAATAGGAGAAATAAATGATTATTAACAGGTGATTTCAATTGTAAGGAAGTCAATTGGGAAGGGTTAGATGCGGAAAATAATAATGAATCTTGGGGCAGTAAATTACTGAATCTAGTTTAATTAAAATGTAAAACTTGCAAACTAAACAAACCAAAATTGGGACAAGGACAATATAAAGTCAAATTAAATTATCAAAATCGCTATGTGGAAACAACGCTTACTAAAATGAAAATTATTAAATAAAAGAACACAATCCACCACATAGGGTGTACATTACTACATGAGCAAGTTAATCTGTTTCCCAAGCAAACTAATCGCACATATAACAACGCACTATCGTCACGTTAAAGGAAGTAGTCAAGTCTAGTAACAGAAAACATGTTAACACAACATGTTACAGAAAACACACGAATCAGAGGGATGGATGAACCATCCAGGCTAGACCTAGTCTTCACCAGTGATCCACATGATGTTAGAAAGATAAATTATCGTTGTCCCTTGGGAAAAAGTGATCACAAGATATTAGAAATGGAGATGGATTTGGGAAAAAATGAGGAGAGAAATGAAGGACATAAAATAAATAGATACAACTATGCTAAAACTGATTTTAAATCATTGAAACATTATTTCCAAAGTATAAATTGGAAGGAACTAGAAAGCCTGGAAATGGTTCAAGACAAATATAGACTTTTCCTGAAAGTATATGAAGAAGGGATACATAAATATGTCCCAAGGTTCCAATCAGGGGTAAAGAAGGAAAAAGAATGGTTCAATATAAGATGTAGTAAGGCACAGGATAGAAGAAACCGAGCCTGGAATATAGCACGGAAGAGACATAGTGAAAATAACTGGAATAAGTACAAGGAGAAAAGAAATGAATACGTAAAGATACGACGCGAGGAACAATATAAATATGAAAGGAATATTGTAGAGAAGTGCAAAAATGAGCCAAAACTATTTTATAGATTTGTAAATGGAAAAATAAAACCAAAAGAAAGGTATTGTCAGACTAAGAGTTGGAACAAACAGCTATGAGAAAGATAAAGAATTGTGTGAAGTTATGAATGAAAAGCTTCAGTCAGTGTTTGTAAAAGAGGAGGAGTTTATAGAACCTGATAGAGAAATGAGAACACCACAGATGCCTGAAATGAAAGTGACAAAAAGTGAAGTGCTGAAATTGATGCAGGATTTGGACGTGAGGAAATCAATGGGACCAGATGGAGTGGCTGGATGGATCCTCAAAGAATGTGCGGAAGAGTTAGTGGAACCAATCTATGAAATCATCAAATCTTCACTGAATGAGGGAGACCTGCCAATGGAATGGAAGAGAGCTAATATAGTACCAATTTACAAAGGAGGAGACAGAGAAAATCCGCTTAACTACAGACCGGTGTCCCTCACTAGCATTGTTTGTAAAATTTTTGAGAAAATTATAAGGAAAAAGTGGACACACTTCATTGAGGGACAGGGGGTGCTTAGCGAGAAACAGTTTGGATTCAGGGAAGGGAGATCTTGTGTATCTAATTTATTAAGCTTTTATAGCAGAGTTGTAGATGTTACACAGGAGAGAGAGGGATGGGTTGACTGTGTTTACCTGGACCTGAAAAAGGCCTTTGACAGGGTGCCTCACAAAAGGTTATTGTGGAAATTGCAGGTTGTTGGAGGTGTACATGGTAGGATGTTGTTGTTGTTGTTGTTGTTGTTGTTCCCCAAGCTGCCTGGCCGAACAGCCCCAAGGCCCCGAGCAATTCCAAGGACATAACCGAGTGCCCCCACAGAACCCTCCCTGGTGATGGGCTGGTCTATCAGAGTGAGAACTGAGCGATCTCTGCCATACCCATAGCTTACTCTGACTGTTCCTTTTACTTATGTATTTTCTAGATCTCGAGTGACGGCGTCTCTTCCGTGGATTGACCTCCCAATCTACCAAGATTGGAAGCCAAAGCATCAAATTTTTCCCTTGCCCCTCAACTTTCTCTTCATAATTGCTGAGGGGCACAGGGCCCTGGGTGGGGCTTTGGTTTCCCGGGCGTTTCCGCACCCTCCTCAGCTCCCCGCCTTGGAGTGGCTTCGGTCACCCAGGCTTTATTGTGGTCGGCAGGGAGGGTTCTGTGGGGGCGCTCGGATATGGCCTTGGCCGTGCTCGGAGCCTTGGGGCTGTTCGGCCAGGCAGCTTGGGGAACAACAACAACAACAACACCAACATACACAACAACAACAAAACAACAACATACACAACAACAACAAAACAACAACAACAACAACAACAACAACAACAACAACACAACAACCAACAACAACAACAACAACAACAACAACAACAACAACAACAACACAACAACAACAACAACAACAACAACAACAACAACAATAACAACAACAACAACAACAACAACACAACAACAACAACAACACAACAACAACAACAACAACAACAACAACAACAACAACAACAACAACAACAACAACAACAACAACAACAACAACAACAACAACAACAACAACAACAACAACAGAACCCTCCCCGCCGACCACAATAAAGCCTGGGTGACCGAAGCCACTCCATGGCGGGGGGCTGAGGAGGGTGCGGAAACGCCCGGGAAACCAAAGCCCCACCCAGGGCCCTGTGCCCCTCAGCAATTATGAAGAGAAACTTGAGGGGCAAGGGAAAAATGTGACGCTTTGGCTTCCAATCTTGGTAGATTGGGAGGTCAATCCACGGAAGAGATGCCGTCACTTGAGATCTATAAAATATATAAGTTAAAGGAAAAGTCAGAGTAAGCTATGGGTATGGCAGAGATTGCTCAGCTCTCACTCTGATAGACCAGCCCATCACCACCGATGTAGGATGTTAAACTTTTTAATAGGAAGAGAAATGAGGACCACGATACGAGACGAATATTCACAGTGGAGGAGTGTGACGAGCGGAGTACCACAGGGATCAGTGTTGGGTCCGATAATGTTCCTACTTTATGTAAACGACATGCCAGAAAACTTGAATAGTCATATGAATATGTTTGCGGATGACGCTAAGATCATGAAGAATGTCACCTGTATAGAAAGTTGTCAGGATCTTCAAAAGGACCTAGATGAGTTGCACAGATGGAGCCAAACCTGGAAAATAAGTTTCAATGCAGAAAAGTGTCTTTTGGAAGTGGGAACAAGTGAGATAAGGCCAAGCTGGGAGTACAAATTAGGAATTGAAATAATCGGCAAAACACGGCATGAGAAGGACCTTGGAGTGATAATACAAGATGATCTATCCCCGGAGAAGCATATTAACATGATCATTGGAGGAGCATATGGAATAATAACCAATATGAGAGTGGCATTTAACTACAGTATTTGGATGAAGAAATGTTAAGAAAACTGATAAGACCAAGATTAGAATATGCAGCAGTGATATGGTCACCACATTTGAAAAACATATAAACAAATTAGAGAAAGTCCAAAGGATAGCAACGAAGATGATCCCAAGATTGAAGGAATTGACATATGAGGAAAGATTTAAGACACTACAACTGCCTACCTTGAAAGAGAGAAGGGAACGAGGCGACTTAATAACGATGTTCAAGGGAGTAAAAAGTTTGGAACGAGTAGATAGGGAAGATCTATTCGTGAGGGATAATGGAAGGACAAGAGGGCACGAGTTTAAGCTGAGGAAGGGCAGATGTCGTAAGGACACAAAGAAATTTAGCTTCCCATATAGGAGTATAGAGACTTGGAACAACTTGGAGGAGGAGGTGGTGAGAGCGAGGAACATTAACATGTTCAAATCTAGGTTGGATAAAAGTAAATATGGAAATAGGGCAACATAAGTTATGATATGTTAGTCCAAAATACTGGGAACTGGGAATATCTATTACGATACTTGTCTAAGTAAAATGGATTGATTATAAAGTAACTAAGACAGGACAACACGAGTGCTACTCAATTCCTGTAAACTACAAATAGGTAAATACAAATAGGTAAATACAAAGGGGCAGACCAAGAAAGACGTGGGATCAAACCATACAGTCTGATCTTGATATATAAAAAATTGACAAGTGAGGCAGCTCTGAACCGGGCTGCCTGGAACACTGCCATTATGACATGAGACCGGAACTGCACTTCGTGTGGAACACTTGGTATAGTATCTAAATTTAGGTATGTGTGTATGTATGCACATTATGTATATATACAAGGTAACTCCATCCTCACATCTCATTCTCAGTCTGCCTCTCCCTCTCTGTCCTTCCACTTAGTCATATACACTCTGAGTCAATAATGGCTACTCAATGGTACAGATAGTCATTAACAATTATCCTCATCTCTGAATATCAATAACATCATCATCATCATCATCATCTCCGACGCCTTGCTTCCCCCTGGGAAACCCCCACTAGAGGATGGCCATGACAGAAACGTCTCCAAGCTACTTTGTCAAGACATGCCTCCCTTGCCCGTGCCACAATGCCCCTTCCACTACGTGGAAGTTTTTCTTCAATATATTTTTCCACTTTCTTTTCCCATACCATAGGTGGTCTTCCACTACTAGCGGTTCCACTCACCTGACTCCCATATATCTTTCTTGGCATTCTGTCTTCATCCATTCTCTGAACATGACCATACCACCTCAAAGTACTTCTCTTTATCCACTCAACCACACCACAATCAATGCCCAAAGCCTGCTCTTCCATTCCAAAGGACTCGTACACTTCCCTATTACTTGGCCCATCTAGCCTATTCATGCCAGCTGCCATTCTGAAAAAGCTCATCTCCACAGCTCTTAGTTTGAAGAGGTCCTCGTCACTTGCTGTCCATGTCTCGCTTCCATACGAGAGTGTTGGGAGCAGCACACTGTTTCTCAGTGACTTTTTGACTTCCTGGCTAACCATTCTTCCTTTGAGAATACTATCAAGTTCTCCAATCACTTTTCTCCCTTGCATTTTTCTCTCTTTTATCTCACTCTCCATTTTACCATATTTGCATAGTACAGCTCCCAAATACTTGAAACTTTCAACCTCTTCTAGTACTTCATTTTTCAATTTTATTTTACAACTTTTCTTGTGTTCTTTCTTGATTCTATATTTTTCCTTAAAGTCTATAGTTTCATGCATTCTTCTCTCAAACACCATTACCTTACATTTCCCTACATTGACCTTTAACTTTCTCTTTTCACATACCCTGTCAAAGTCAGTGACCACTCTCTGAAGTTCTTCAGCATTTTCCGCCAACAGGACTGCATCGTCCGCATATAGGCATGTTAAAATCTTCCATGTTCTTCCCTCTGATTCCAGTCTAGCTCCCACACCCATTGATACAGCCCTACATTCCCTAATCACTCCATCCATGTATATATTGAACAACCAAGCTGACATGACACATCCCTGTCTTACACCTACATTGACCTCAAAACTTTCACTTAACTTATCCCCTACCTTCACATTTGCCATTGCATTCCTATAAAAAGATTTTACTGCCATTAGCAACTTTCCTCCCACACCATATACTGTTAACACATCCCACAGGCCCTCCCAGTCTACTTTGTCGTAGGCTTTTTCCAAATCCATGAATGCTGCATAGAGTTTTCTGTTTTTGGCCAGATACTTCTCTACCAACAATCGCATTGAGGCTATCTGGTCAACGCAGCCCCTGCCCTTTCTGAAACCTCCCTGTTCCTCGCCTATTTTGTCATCCGTTATCTTCTGTAGCCTCTGTGTTACTACTCTTGCGTGTACCTTTCCAGGTATGCTAAGCAAGCTAATTCCCCTATAATTCTTACACTCTTCTTTACTACCCTTCCCTTTGTACAAGGGTACTATCACTGCTTTCCTCCAGTCCTCTGGTACACTTTCCTTTTCCCATGCTAATTTACATAACCTATGCATTATGTCAACAGCTTCTTCTCCTCCATATCTCAGCATTTCACCTGGGATGTTATCTACTCCAGCAGCTTTGCCCATTTTAAGTCTATTGATTGCTTCTTTACTTCTTCTCTGCTTATCTGGCTTTCAACTACCCTGTTTATTCTACCTCTCTCCATTCCTATGGATGAGATCTTTGCCTTCCCCCTACTCTTTACAGCTAAGCTACTAAAATGATCTTTCCATACTTTCACCACACCATCACCCTCTACCACTTCCCCATTCATGTCCCTCATCCTACCACCTGAGACACACTCAGTCTTCTTCCCTCTGGCTTCTTTCACAGCTCTGTAGTATGCTTTCCTGTCATTCAGAAACTGTTCACTAATCTTTCTCCCATATGCCTCATCTGTCTTCCTTTTAGCGTCTTGTATCGCCCTCTTCACTCTGTTTCAAATTTTTATATTCTTCTTTCCTCGCATCTCTAGTTTCTCTAGGTATATTCTTTTGCAGCATACTCTTTCTGAACTCTTTCTTCTTTTTCACTATTTCTTCTATCTCTTTACTAAACCATGCGTTACCTTTCTTCTTCCACATTTTAAAGGTTTTCTTCCCACATACTTTCTCAGCTGCTTTAATCATGGAGTCTCTTGTACCTTTCCATACTTCGTCTACAGTATTTCCCAGATCTATCATAACATCCATGTCCTTTATAGTCTCTTTCAGGATGTCCTTGTATTTTGTTGCATTACATTCTTCATTTAATTTTCTCACATTTATTCTCTCTACTGTCAGTTTTCTCTTTCCTCTCATATTTCCACTCTTTCCTTATCCTAACTTTTGTCAGCACTGTATAGTGGTCTGATCCCGTCAGCATACCTCTTACAGCTTTTGAATCTAAAATTCTTCCTTTTAGTCCGGAGTCCATCATGGCGTAGTCAATTAGAGATTTCTGTTCCTGCTCACCTTCACCTCTGTGCCATGTATATCTATGAATGTGACGATGTTCAAAAAATGTGTTAGCCAGAAACATCTCTCTCTCCGCACACACTTCTAAAAGGAAGTCACCATTCATATTCCTACCCTCCACACCCCATTTACCCACTATACCTTCTATCTCCTCGTTTCCAACTCTACCATTCATGTCGCCTACTAATATTACTTGTGTACACTCTTGCCTTTCTCTTATACATTTATTGACTTTATTCCAAAATTTTCTATTTTCTTCCGCACCTTTCCCAGTTTCTTGGTTGACTGGTGCATAGACACACATAAAAGTATACCTATCTATCCCAATCTTGCACTCACACCATACAATTCTTGAGTCCACGCATCCATAGTTTTTCACACACTTCCTCAACCTTTCTGACAAAATTACTGCTACCCCTTCCTTTTTCTTACGTTTATATCCTGCATCCAATCCAGACCAGACAACCCATCCTTCCCCACCCCACAAATCATGCTCACTCTCACCATCCCACACTCCAGAACCCAACAGGTGCGTCTCACCTACCCCACACATCCACACATCCATCTTTAAGCTCTCGCATCAGACACTCTCTCTTGCTAAAATCATTTATGCCATTGGCATTGAAGGCACAGACACGAAGCACGCTTTCCTTCACCCGAACGACGTTTCCACCACTTTTCTGCTTTGTTCCTCCACCCCCGAGGGGGTCCTGGCCGGCAGCATACCGAGCACAGTTGTTTCCCAGGAGGACTTGGGGCCTGGACATAATGCCTCCAAACAGGGCGCCGGATTGTCAAAAGTATACTAAAAGAAAAACTAAAAACTGATACCAACATCAGTAAAAAAACATACACCAGTAAAAATGAAAATATTAAGAAGATAGGGAGAACAAAAATATACAGGGGACAACAGAAATATAGTTACAAGGGGGATAATTTTTATAGTGGAAATTAAGAGAGGATTTAAAATTAAAAACAAAGTGTGCTGCTGAAGAAAATAGCACACCCGCCCTCCCCTTTAGTTCCACCGTCCAGCAAAAATAAAAATGTTAGAAATTTAAAAGGGAGGATTAAAATAAGGACGGTGTAATAACGAGGCTACCTCGAGAAGGCGGGGTAGGACTTACTTACCGTAACTAGTCACGGTAAGCTACAGAGGTGCGTTTTAGCAAGACTTTAACCAATACCGTACTTATACGCAGATGACAGGACCTCTAAACCTCATTGGTTACGATACTGCCACTGCGCAATAACATCTACATGACAATATATACAATGACCGATTTATTATAATATCTATATTAATTAACTTTCTCAGATGGCATCAATTTCACTATCTAGAGTAGAGTAGGGAGTCAAACCGGAACAATTTTCTTCAAAGACTTGAATAAAATATGAGAAGACATACGATACAAGAACATTAACAGGAACTAGCACTTTTTGACCATTTTATCACTTCCAAAGATATAATTTATATATTATAAACCAGATTTTTATCTTTACATGTACAGTACAATAATAAAGACTAAAAATAATGGACTTGATAGGGGAAATTATAGGGGCCTGAAAATGCTTGACCAAGTCATGAAGGTCTGTGAGAGAGTCTTTGAAGGTATGAAAAGGGAAAGCATTTCTATCGACGATATGCAATTCGGTTTCATGCCAGGGTATGCTATGGCACAATCGACGCTATCTTCATAGTCAAGCAGCTGCAGAAAAGATATCTACTTAAAGACAGGGATCTGTATCTTGTGTTTGTAGACCTGGAGAAGGCCATTGATAAGGTTTGTAGACCTGGAGAAGGCCTTTGATAGGGTGTCAATAAAAGTTGTGTAGTGGGCTATGAGAAAACTTGTCGTAAAGGAGGGCTGGTGCGTGTAATAATGAAGATGTACGAGGACTCACAAACGGCAGCGAGAGTGAAAGGTGTACTGAGTGAGGAGTTTACAGTTCGCTTCGGAGTCCACCAGGGCTCTGTGTTAAGCCCTCTCCTCTTTGTTATGGTTCTGGGGGCACTATCTGGTGATTTCAGAGTTGGGCTACACTGGAAACTGCTATAGGCCTATGCAGATGACCTAGTATTTATCGCTGATAGTGCGCAGGATGCCAAGGCCAAGTTTAGAAGTTGGAGAGAGGGCATGGCAATTAATGGGTTAAGAGTTAATACAAATATAACCAAAGTTTTACACAGTACATTAGGGCTAGGAAAGGTAGAAAAAAGTGTGCATACCCATGTGCAGTATGCAGAAAAGGGGTGAGCACGAACTCAATAGAGTGTACAGCGTCTGCCGCAGCTGGGTACATCACAGGAAGAAGAGCTGCACTAGAATAAAGGGACCTCTACCAAAGAAGAAGCCCGAAATTGAGAAATTTGTATTCATAGTATGCAAAGGTGAGCTTGTATTCAATGACCGGCTCTAGAGTGTTAACTTTGGCAATGAGGCACTTGAGATGGTAGACAAGTCTTGCTACTTGGGTGATACCATCTCTGCTGGTGGTGGGGCCAAGGCTGCCACTATCGCCATAATAAGATGCGGCTGGGGAAAGTTTAGAGAACCTTTGCCACTACTCACCATGAGAAGACTCCCTCGACCCCTTGAAGGGAAAGGTGTACGCTTCATGCGTTAGAAGCGCAATGACATACTGTATGTTGCAGATACGTGGCCTGTCAAAGCGGATGATATCAACAGAATGGAAAGCAATGAGATGAGAATGGTGAGATGGATGTGTAGTGCCATTCCGCCACTTAACTGAACTATTTTTTAAATAAAAAAAACTACACAGGTTACTTACTGCTGACTTTATGGAGGCTGTTGGGAGAGCGACCGGCATCCTGCGAGTCAGCCGACAAACTGTTGGTGTCCAAGCTCTGGTCCTGGGAGGCAACAAATACAAGATTAATATTTTATACAGTACACTCCATGCTTGTGAGCTCCCCCTATATTCCGGGACTGGCCTTTGTATGGGCACTAACTAAGGGTTGTAAAAGATGAAAGTTAGTACAATAGTAGGGTAAGAGGGTAAGGGTTGTGTTAGAGAGCGTATTATTGCTTTGTTTACATTATTCTAAAGCTTGCGTCTAATTTGACCTTTTCTTCTCAAAAGCGTGCCAGCTGTTATTTTCCCCCTGCTAGCAATATACTGTATGATGATGACAATAAGTCATAGTAGGTTGAGGGGGGGGGGGGGGGGCAAAGCCCTCTTTCAACCTACAGTACTATTGTATCCCACGGTAGCACAACTCTCACAAAATATTTTACCCAACAGCTAGCCATGACATAAAATAATAGGTTGTGGAGGGGGCTCTGTCACCCCCCCCCCCCCCCCCCCCCTTCTTGAATTTAACTTTATTTTTAACTGCACTTTTTTTTTATTACTGTATTGCAGTATTATTATTCTTATTCATATTATTATGGTTTATATTATTATTACTATCCATAGCCTTTTCATGGTAGGAAGTATGGTAGGCTGCACTTCACCCTACACACTGATAAAGAAAACTGTCTGGTGGCGCTCTAGATTACCCACTCCTAGAAATATGGTCTCATCTCATAACATACATACACACACACACACACACACACACATTGAAAGAGTATGTTCTATACACGGAAAGTACAAGTCATCTTTAATTGAATGTAAGGCTTATTTGATATAGCATTAGCCCTATGACTTGTAGATGTTCCTCATTATCATTTAAAGGCCTATATCAAGGTTATCATGATTTAGCTTATATGAGATGGATGGTTGGAGCCAAACTGCAAAATAGGGTATCTAGTGAAGGGCTGAGGAGACAGCTATCAGGATTAACAGTGATGAGATGCGTACTAGCAGGCTTGGGCATGTGGAGAGGATGGATGAACTAATTTGGGTAAAAAGATGTAAGTCTGTGAACGTGGAGAGACGTGGGATTTTGAATTAATGAACCTGACAGGTGAGGCAGCTCTGAATAGGGCTGCCTGGAGCCCCGCCATTAGGACGTGAGACCGGAACCGCACTCTGTGTGGAGCACTCAGTCTTTAAATTTATGTAGAGCATAGTGGAAGACCACCTACGGTATGGGAAAAGAAAGTGAACAAAATATATTGAGGAAAAACTTTCATGCGGTGGAAGAGGCATTGTGGCACAGGCAAAGGAAGCATGTCTTGACAAAGTAGCCTGGAGGCATTTCTGCCATGGCCATCCTTTAGCGGGGGTTTCCCAGGGGGAAACAAGGCGTCAGAGATGATGAGAATGATAATTGCCAAACACTTTGCTCCTCGAGGGGATGGCCCCAAATGAATTTCCTCAATACTTGTGCTGTATATCATGTCAGCCGTCACTCCTTTCACTCATATATCCTCTCAACTCCATCCCTCCATCTCCTTCCTAGTCTGCCTCTCTCTCTCTCTCTGATCTTCCACCTCACTATCATCCACTCTTTTGGTCGTTCTCTCACTCTCCTTAACCCTTCCTACCCGGTCTGCCTTAGGTAAGGACAGCACGAAAGAAGGGCCGCTACCCGGTATGCCTTATCTAAGGCATGAGCTTAATAGCCTAATTAAGCTTGGTCCGAACGCCGTGCGTACGACGTATGTCAACAAACCCAAGCGTTCATTACCGCACCTCCAAAAACAAGAAGGAGAAGACTCCTCAATGTTATTGTTCTGACGTCATGACGAAATTAGTGTCTAAAAAGCCCCCATATTGGCAACATCTCTGCAATATTGGCTCCACTGAAATCGTCATCACAACTGAACCAGTTGACTTACAGAGCTCTACTCAATGCCAAAATACAGATTGAAAACCGAACTACGATTATAGATGATTGGGAAAGTTCTAGCAGTGAAAATAAACATAAATACGGTAGCCTAGGCCTAGATGTTTTTCAGCCATATCGCCCGGGTAGGGGCGACCGTCATTTGGTAAGACAGCCCGGGGAGGAAGGGTTAAGGGGAGATTTCCACTTGAGGGCTTTTTTTCTGGACCCGTTTCTCCCTCATGTTTAGCCCCATTGCTTTTGAGATTTTAAGACGTTCGCCTTAGTAGTTTTTACATTTTAAGATATTTCGCCCCATTTCTGTCAATTTTAAGACCTTTCGTGCCATTAAGGTGTCTTTTTGTTCCTGGCGAGCGATAGCGAGCCTGTAATTTAAAAGCAACCAGCCTCTGGCCGGGAAATTTTTCTACCGAAAAATGTAAAAATTTATCTTAAAAGGGGGTCTAGGGGGTGTAATTTTAAGCTTGATGAAAACGTAAGGAACAAACCAAATACCTCCCCTTAAGGGGAGGTTTTTAGTGCGTGTCCTAGATTTCCATCAAGCTTGAAATTACACCCCCATGACCCCCTTTCAAGATAAATTTTTACATTTTTCGGTAGAAAAATGTCCCGGCCTGGTTCCTCTTAAATTACAGGCTCGCTATCGCTCGCCAGGAAAAAATCGACACCTAAATGGGACGGAAGGTCTTAAAAGTGACATAAATGGGGTGAAAGTTCTTAAAATCGCCAAACTAATGGGGCGAACGTCTTAAAATCTCAAAAGCAATGGGGCTAAACATGAGGGAGAAAGGGGTAAAGAAAAAAATCCCTCAAGTGGAAATCTCCCCTTAATCCCTTGAGACCCAGGACATATTTTCTTTATACTCTGGCTACCGTTAGATGATTTCCTTTAGTGTTTAATGCAACTCTTGGTCTCACAGGTGTAAATACGCTCTCAACATGCCCTCTGAATTAAGTACAGTAGGTCCTTCTTCAACTACACAAAACCGTCTAACTTCAGCCATAACGAAAGGCAAACTGACGTCTTGGTATTGAAAGGGTTAAGGGGTTATGACAGTTCTCCCAGGGCCCGAGTCACTGTTCTCAAGGATAGAGTCTAAGCATTGGTAGCCTTGAGTTACCATGGGGTAGATGAAGATTAACCCCTTCAGCACTATGACGTAATATGTTCATCTTATTCTGGTTACCATTGGATGATTTTCTTTAGCTTATACAGTACTTGTAATCTACCTCTAGGATTCAAAGGGGGTAAATATGATTTCAATAAACCCTCTGAATAACATCAGTCCCTCGTAGACTGCATCTAGCTATATACTCTGGACCATGCCCCATATTTTGTTTTGTTATTTATTGGGGGTGGCCAACTCGAGACAGAGCCTGCATTGACTACTTAAAATCGTCGAACTTTCGCTAGAATATAAGGTAAAGAGACGTCATCGTGCTGAAGGGGTTAAAATAGGCGTTAGTTCTTCTATAACATTGTGCTAAGAAAATGCATTATACATACCATACTGTTAACAGAAACTAAAACCGATAATTATAGGGAATAGGCTGGCAGCCTTATTTTACATAATTTATTAGGGACAATGTAGGTCTATGGAATCCTTATACTGTACTCATGTATAATCCACTGTGGGAGAATAATTTTGACCACATTTATAAAACCCGATATTAACCCACTGAGCCCCAGCGACGCAAACAGTGCGTCGGCAATGTATGCAACGCTAAACCCCAGCGTCACATACGTCAGTGTTAATTACTCCGGTCCTATTGCACCTAGAGGGCTCAGATTTGTATGGGAACTGTGTAAGTATCCCATGCCGATGGTTGAAAACTCTCAAAGTCCAACCGCGTGCGCGTGAGCGCGCAAAAACATGATTTTTGGGGGAAATTGCCTTAATTTTTGTACTCTTGTAAAATCCGTTTTCGGGGGCTCCGTAGGACCAATTTTTGACCTTTTTTATTGTTTTTTGTGTTTTTTTCTTCATTCCTAACCCATTTGCTATTGTTTCTGGATTTATTTTTTTTCAAAACCTGCTGGTCCCTGGTGGTACAGTACATTTATTTATAACTAGCCGAGGCTCAGTGGGTTAATAGAAAAAACGCCCATTCTAATCAATCTCAGAGCTCTTTCGGACATCCTCACTGTTTACAAACGCCTTCTTTATGCAGTATAATCGATATTAACCCCTGCTGGCAACATAGATTACGATTTCAATAATTCATGTGGGGGTGAGGGGGGGCTTCCCATCGTGTATCCCACATTGGAATTATATCTATCTATCTATTGCCTGACGCCGTGATCCCCGAAGGGGTGGCCACGAACGAACCGCCCCCATGCACCTCTGTCCCCAGTCAGTCGACGCCCCTCCCCCCAACCAGCACCGCCTTCGTTCATGTACTTCCTCACTCCATCCTTCCACCTCATATTCGGTCTACCTCTCCCCCTCTGTCCCTCCACCTCGCTCTCGTACACCCTCTTAGTCATTCTCTCGCTTTCCATACGTTCCATATGGCCGAACCATCTCAAGTTGTTCCTTTTCACACTTTCCAGCACATCTACCTCCACACCACACCTCCTTCTTACTTCCTCATTAGTCTGTCTATCCCTCCATGTAACTCCGCACGCACTCCTTAAGTAATTCATTTCCACTGCTCTCACTCTTGGTCTGAGTCTCTCAACCAACGTCCATGCTTCGCTTCCGTAAGTCAGTGTCGGGATTACCACACTGTCATGCAAGGACTTCTTCACTTCCATACTGACCACCCTATTTCTTGTTACTGCTTTTAGCGTTCCTACAACCCTCTTCCCCTGTTGTACCCTCTCCCGCACCTCTTCATCCATAGTCCCATCTTTAATCAACACACTGCCCAGATACTTAAAAGAGTTGACGAACTCCATAGCCTGACCGTTCAGCTTCACCTCACACTCTGTGACTTCACCCCTTTCGAAGACCATAACCTTGCTCTTCCCCGTATTTACCTTCAAATTCCGTTTTCGCACACTGTTCCAAACTCATTTACCAGACCCTGCAATTCCCATTCATTATCACTCATCAGAACTGTATCATCCGCAAACAGCAGTATAGGTAGCTTCCACTCAATTCCCTCCCTTTTCAGCGATACACCAACATCCACTGCTCTTGATAGTATTTCTTTCATAACTCCATCCATATATACAGTAAACAACCACGGGGACATCACACACCCCTGTTTCAAACCAACATTCAGGTCAAAGAACTCGCTCTGCTCACTCTCCACACGTACTGTCGCCTTTGCACCCTCATACATGCTCTTCACTGCTTTCAGCAACTTGCCCTCTACTCCGTATATTCTAAGTACTTTCCACAAACCTTCTCTAATTATAACTAAGACCATGAAAACACTCATTTCTCAAAATCTGGAGGAAAAAACATGAAAAATAAGGGTGCGAGCCTATTCCCTAGGGTATAATTACCCTAAAACCTTATACAGGTCTCCCTCAATTTACGATTGGGTTACGTTCCTGAAAACCCGATCTTAAATAGAAAAATCGTATAGCAAACCCTAATATTAATATGGTAAATGGGGATGCGTTCTTGACCCAGCGAAAACACAAACACAAGCATCTAAAAACCTATAATAATATCGTAAATCGGGGTATCGGATAGACCACTCTTGTACAGTAATAGACAAAGGTTTGTACATGTATTCTTAAACAAGTCTTTCCCTTCGCAGCACATGATACCGAACGAGTATTGTGGGAATGAGTGTTGTTTACAGAGAATACTGTACAGGGATCAGCATGCCCATTTATAAAGATAGCGTAATTTTTCAGGTTATTTCGTCCATTGACAGCGCTGTGAAGAGAAAGAATGGTTTAAGTTACGAGCGTATGACTCTCATAGTGTACACGCATGCAACACTTCATGTATCTTTGTGACTAATCAATAAACAAACTATGCAACTGTAATCTAACTGTTTGGTGTTCCTTCTTTGGCTACATCACTCGGTTCCTTCATTAATGTTTATCTAGATTGCATTCAGTGAAAGTACATTCTGCAATACACAAGGCAGTGTAGTGTACTGACTGGCCAGAAAATACACACAAGTTTAAAGATCGATTCACCCACAAAGAGAATGCAGGTTTCGGTCTAAATATAAATCTAGAGAAATAAGGTAGCAATACAAATTTGACCGCATCCCAAAGTGAATGCAATCAATTGCATTAATAACCTACTGTAATGTGCATTTTGATTTTATTTCTATATTGCCATATTGTATATACAGTACTGAATATATAATAAAACTATTTGTCAACAGCCTACTGGGCAAAAGCCCTCATAAGGTTGGAGAGAGTTTAAATGTGGTAATGGGTAAAAGAATATAAAAAATAGGGGTAAAATCAATAAAACTTGTTCATCATAAAAAGAAAGAAAAGAAATAACATTAAAGACAATAAAATATGATTAGAAGAAAGTATAAGATATTAGATCAGGTGAAAGATTTTAATTTCTTTAAGGAAAGCAAATAAGTTGACAATATCAAAGGAAGGACTGTCAGACAGGATAGATTGAAGAGAAGGCTGAGAAAAATAACGCTGCCACTGCCGAACATATAGTGGGCATTCGACGAGAAAGTGCCGCACAGTAATGTTTGTGTCACAAGTAGCGCACCATGGAGGAGGAGCATGTGGAGTGGTCATTAAGTGTCCATGTGTGTAGTGGGTATGACTAATACGTAGACGAGTGAGTACGACTTGATCCCTGCGCCTGCCCTGAAAAGAGGAAGGCCAAACGGAAACCACATCTTTGATAGCACGAAGATGGATGGTAAGGGGTTGTGAAGACCACTCACGTTGCCATGCACGAGAGATGATTTCTCGAACTACGGCTTTCATGTCAGAGAGGCGCAAGAGAGGACCTGCTCCTGGACCGATACAGGCTGTTTTAGCGAGCCGATCCGCTCTCTCATTGCCCCCAATGCCCACATGGGCAGGAACCCAGCAAAACTGGATTTTCCAATTGGCCGAGGAAAGTTCATGTATTCGGCGAAGAATAGTGGAAATAAGTGGATCTCTCGTAGAAAGACCTTGTAATGCCATAAGGGCACTCAGGCAGTCACTATAAATAACCACCCGAGGGGTGTTGACTGGAAAGGAAGGGATCATATCAACTGCCCATTGCCATATTGTGTCTGTCAACACACTTCAGTTGGTAAACTGCAATACATTGCCCTCGTCCTATTTGATTCTCTACGGTATCACTCTTTCAACTTTGGTGGGGACATTTGTTATAGGACGCTTTGCCTTTTATCTCCTTCATCTATCTATCTATCTATCTATATACTCAGGCCCAATCCCCACTTGTCCTTTTTTTTTTTTGGGGGGGGGGGGGACTCAATACAGAGCCAGAATAGGGACAACACAACAGAAAACAATGAACACACAAAAACAAAATACAAATTCACACACATCTAGGTCATCCAGGAGAAGACCCAGAGACAAGGGTCACCAAGGTCCCTCCAGCACTCCCCCGGCCCTCGAACATTCCTTAATACACACATATAAAAAATAAAAAATAAAGAAAATTGTGGCTGAACACTTCTCTAGATACCATAATATGTTCCAATATAAAGTGCAAAACACAGAGGTGTTTGACACTTCTAGGCAAGGTATACCTTTCCAATGGGGGACTATTACTTGGCCTTGTTTGTACTCGACTTAACTGACTTCTTTTTATATTTATTATCAATTTTGTTTAGCTTAATTGGAACACCTACTCTGCCACCAAAATAGGGAAGGGAAAATTTATAAGACAAATATTTATTAACCTAAGAAGTGCACATGGGGGGTATGAGACACCACACTCCTGTGCTGACGTATTTGAGCTGTTCCCATCACTAACATCGTTATTTTACCATAAATAGCATTAATACTTATCCATATGCGCCTATTATAGGTTGATTATAAAGGTATTAACCTGTTACAACAATAAAACAAGTGGAAACAGTGTTTGGATGGTCAAAATCGGCAATACAGGCCGGGAGTTACATAATGTATGGCTGAGGCAACCTCCCTGCCCTCCACCCCTCCCCTTGTCTGGAGAAACACTGTTCCGCAATAGTCTCTCTCTCGCTCTTTCCCACGCTTGGTAACAGTGATGACAACGCCCTTCTACCAACTCACTAATGTTAGCACGAAAATAGGGTGTTTTAAATTGATTTTTTTCCCCCCTTACTCTTAAGAGTCTCCCGGCAGTTCCCGGGTTAATAAAAACAAATTAAAAAAAGTGAAGCTTTAGTATAGCAGCGCGCCGATTTGGAGAGCTTGACGACGATCAAATTATGTCTAAATTAAAAAAAAAAATCTGATATTAAGGCATAACTCATCTAAATAAACTTAACCTAAACTAACCTAACCTAATTTGTTTTTCACTCTCCCACAGTACTTTATAAATAATTTGACACTTTTTTGTTATCATCTTTAAGAGCAATGACAGCCCCCAGGGTAGGTTAGGTTGTCAGGTTAGGTTAATGACAATATTGTCATCGGAGGAGGCGGGTGAGGGTTTGTTTATGTCTATGAGTGCTGCCTCGCTGAATCGCTTTATCAATGAAAGCATTAACCTAACATAATCTGGGGGCTGCTGTCACCAGGCGCCCACAATTCGGGTATCAGTAGGGCTTCTTGAATAAGGTAAGACTAAAAAAGAATCAGTTCCCAAAGGAAAATAACAAAAACAAGTGGGGGACCATAGGTGTGGATTTGCCTGTACCTCTGTGGGTCACCTCACGCAGGTGGGAATACAACTGTAGTACACAAAAAATAAAAAATAAAATAAAAAATAAATCTCTTAGAAAATTTATAAAACAAGGATTCAATAAAAATAAAATCCCTTATTGGGTTTATTAAAACAAAAAATATATACAGTACTGTATATATAGGCTACTATCCACTGTAACACTTAGCTTACTATTAATAAATAAATAGATAAATAGAAATCAAATCCACTGTATCGCGCTTACTAAGTTTATAAAAAATATATAAATGAATTTCCCCCCCCCCCCCCCCCCCAAAAAAAAATCACACACATCTAGATCGCTCAGAAGTCCTAGAGACCCAGGCCTATTTGGGGTCCGTAGCCTGATTCCCAGGTCCCAGACCTCCCAGAGAGGTTCCAGTCTCAGCAGGCAAACATGCAGCAAAGCTACCACCACAAGCCCGCCCACCACGCATCGAATAATAAGTTAATCAAATAAAAATATGTACCCGGTATACAAATACATAATACATCCATATCCCTTACCAAGCTTATCATCCGTAAAATTATGCAGAGCGGCAGATAGCCCACCGCGTACAACAATCTTAAACAGATCCTGCAATACAACTAACCTAACACTTACAATACAACACGGATATCTAACACTATCTACCAAACACACGGTGACACGGATAATATAAACTACTGTATATACTAATGTTCTAGATTCTCAATGATCAAGGCAACAGGAGTGCATGGGTTCCTTATCTCAACACCTGTGGAATCTATAGCGTAAATGTGTGAGTTTGTGTGTGTGTGTTTACCTACTTGTAATTTACAGGAATTGAGCAGCGCTCGTGTGTGTACTAACACTAGTTGTATTTGCGGGAGTGAGCATGCTCGTTAATTCCCGCCTCCTAAGATATGTTTGTCATACCGTGCTTTGAAACTATGCACTGATGGTGCAGACACTACTTCGGCTGGCAATTTGTTCCACCCACTAATCGAGTTGGTAGGAAATCTTTTACTTTTCAGATCAGATTTACTATTAGGCACTTTCAGTTTGTAGCTGTGACCTCTTGTTCTCTCACCTCCATCCCTCTCTATGAAGTTTTCTTGGTCGATTTTGTCAATACCTCTAACACATTTGTATATCTGAATTTGCTGTCCTCGTTTCCTTCTCTGTTCCAGTGTAGGTAGATTCAATCCCTCGAGCCTCTCTTGGTACTCCAAATTTTCCAAACCTGGGATCATCCTTGTAGCTGCTCTCTGCACCCTCTCAATTTTGTGGATATGTTTCTTCATGTGAGGGGACCACACTACAGATGCATATTCCATCCTGGGTCTTATTATTGCCGTTATTATTTGTTTCATGGTGTTTTCATTAAGATAATTGAAAGACATCCTGATATTTGCCAATAGTGCTAGTGATTCTCTCACTATCTTATTTACGTGGCTTTCCGGAGCCATGTTATCCTTAAATTCTATCCCCAAGTCTTTTTATTTTTCTGCTTTGGGAATAACTTTGTTTCCTAGTTTATAATCTTTTCTAGGTCTGTACTTGCTTTTACCCATTTCTAGAGTCTTACATTTTCCTGCATTGAACTCCATATTCCATTTGATGCTCCATTCATGGATCTTTTGCAAATCTGATTGGAGTTCAAGGCAATCCTCCTGGGTTCTGATCGTTTTAAGCAGCTTAGCATCGTCCGCAAACATGCTCATGTAGCTTGTTAGTCCCTCAGGTAAGTCATTTACAAATATTAAAAACATGATTGGGGCTAGGACAGATCCTTGTGGTACTCCACTCGTAATTTGAGTCCAGTTTGACGATTTCCCCCTTACTGTTGTTCTCATCTGTCTTTTGCTAAGGTAGCTCTCCATCCATTTCAGCAGTTTGTCTCCTACTTTTGTGTGTGTGTATTTACCTATTTGTATTTACCTATTTGTAGTATACAGGAGTTGAGCTTTTTAGGCTCGTATTGTCCCGCTTCCTGAGTTACAATTATCTAACTTTGCCTTAAAAATATGAATGTTTTGGCACACCACTTCCTCTTCCAACTGATTCCACTTACTTATACTTCTGTAAGGGAAACTATACTTTCTCACATCTCCTTTACATCTTCCTTTCATTAATTTATATCTATGCCCCCTAGTTCTACCATTATCTTTCACAATATGTGTGTGTGTGTGTGTGTGTGTGTGTGTGTGTGTGTGTGTGTGTGTGTGTGTGTGTGTGTGTGTGTGTAGTCAAAATATTTAGTTTGATAGAAAGAGGAATAATAACTTGCCATTTCTATGCTGTGAAACAAATACTGGAGTAGTGTACTGTATACAGTACTAGCTAAGTCACAGGCAATTAGAAACACATGAGGACTATCAACGACACATACATACATACTGTACATACATAAATTTAACCACTTACAGGTATGAGCGGGCATAATTGCCCAAAATTACCTTCATTCCCTGCTCATTTTCATGCATAAGCAAAAGCCAGAACGTAATACAATCCATGAAAGTATGGTAATAGAGCTTTCAAATGAAACCTGAATCATTCCTGTACGACGTCTGGTTATCTTGCAAACAAAGGGAAATATTGCTAAAAATAAGCAATTTTTATCTATTTTCGCTATGTGTGATGCTGCACATGAGTGAGCTCTCCCTCTCTCTCAGACCTCAGTGTCTCTGCGTGGCCTGTAGGCTGCGGTTGATGCCGCAAATATACTGTACTGTACAAATATACTGTGTGCGTGTATGAGTACACTGTGTGTGTGTATGAGTACACTGTGTATGTCATGTACAAATATACTGTGTGTGCATATGTGTACATGGTAAAAGGGTGCCACCGCAGCCTACACTATGTGCACATCCGTAGGTACCATCATAGATAAGTGACTATAGGTAGCGCCAACGAACTTGACAATAATCTGGACTCCTTAACTTCATATAACTCAAAATGAATGCAAGCAATCGGGCTGACATTTCTTCATTTGAGAAGAGTCCACCAGGAAATAGGCGTGGATATTTACAGCCAGTTTGCTCAAGGTCCTTTTGAGTTACGAAGAAGTCAGGGATCGATATTATTGTCAAGTTCGTTGGCGCTACCTATAGTGCAAGGGACCGTCTACCATCATCAATGTAGACCTTAACTTACCTTTAGCCTTTTGTCTACTTCATAAACATAGACAAAATAAATAAATATAAAAATAATGACAAGTGGTGAGTGCAAGGGACCATCTACCATCATTCCGTGAGAGAAGGGGAGATAGAAACAGGCCCAACTTACTGAGACAAAGAGACAACTGAGAGACAGAAGCTAGAAGGAGGAAACATTACATCAGACACCAACCATTGAGAGGCACACTACAGTATACATTTTCATTATGGGTAGGCCAAATATCTTGACCTCTATCCTCTGCAATTTAGAAACAGCTACAGTAAATGGGCTGTAAATTACTACTGCACCTGTTCTCTGGCTGACTCTTCCCAATTGATAGAAAAAGGAACTCCATTACTCTAGCCCTTTCTGAGTTACAGAGGCTACGAGTCAAAATTTCTGGCCTACCTATAATATACAAGTTATAGCCAATTATTACCCAAAATCGATCAAAATGCTACCCACCACAAATTAGTAAAGTAATAGTCAAATTACAGTAATACCATTAGTTTTTCTTAACATGAGCAACATGTTGCCAGTGTGGTGGCCATTTTGTTGGCCTGCTGGATTCAGTGGTCGACCCATCTATCATCTGGGTGGCCGGTAATTAATAAGCGTTTTCCCTGAGAGTCTCAAACAGGATGTCAAACTGGAGCAATTTTTGTTTGAAGATTTGCATGAATATTAGAAGGAATACACAATACCATGGAATGACATTGTTTTGGCCATTTTATCACTTCCAAACACATAATAAAAATTGTGAAGCATATGTTTGCTGTGTACAGTATATTTAGTAATGATGACCGAAAAGAAAAGAATAGGTCTCTCTTTTGACACCCTGGTCTCAAACCTATAACACTTCCATAGAGACGCTCTACCAATGTAGCTATCCAGCTGTATAGAAACTTACGATAGTTACTGTACATTTATTAATCCAACCATATTCATTAGCTGTGGGTATTTTTCAATCAAAATTGCATCCTAATTGGTCGACTGCATACAAACAGGTTAGCCATGGATGTAAAAATCTCAATTTAAACTGGGTCATAGATACAGTTTAGCTGCCTTTGGGACCAATAACTACTGTACTATAAATAAAAATCACAGTGAATGCTGAAAATTCTTACATAGTCATTAAATTTTCAACTACAGTAACTACAATTACTGTACTGTATAGCAATAACAAATCTACATCAATAATTATTCAAAAATATAATATCAACTTGTGATACATCATACAGCTATAGTAAAAGATTATACACAAAAAATTAACTTCAAGCAAAAGGGTAGTTTAAAAATGTGTGAGAATAAGTTTGGGGGTACACAGAAATCACTCAGACTTTTCAATCAACCACAAAAAAATGCATTAAAACCTCGCCTCTTCGGACCCCGCCGGTCGGAAACCCATGATTTCCAGACTAGCATTTCAATTCAGATTCAGACCTCAGACTTTTCTGGAGTTTCAGATTTTTGGAATAATCACTATCGGACAAGCTCTTTTCCATCAATTAGTCCGAAAGAGTGAGGTTTTTGTGTATATTACAGCACTGAACAGTTGGCCACATAAGTTCTGTTCCTCGTTGTGATCATATGTATGAAAGCATAATAGTACAAATAAATTGCGAGTGTGGTTTCTTTAAATTATCAGTTGACTAATCAGATGAGTTAACCACTGCATAAGAAACTACACACGTAATTAAATCATGTGCATTGTATTTCCATGTACAGTATAAGATCACATAGAGGGACAGAACGTATGTAGCCAACTGTACATCAAGTAGGGATTTATCTGTACCATACATTAACCCTTCCCGCCCGGACAGCATTTTAAAATGATGCGGCTTCCGAAGGCCAGGAGCCCGGGCGTCCTTTTAAAATCCGTAAGCTTGAAAGCTTATTAAGTGTGTTTTGAAAGCCGCGCGGCGAAACGTTTGTTTACAAAGCCGATCTTTGCGACGACAAGCCTCAGCAAGAAGAAGAAGAAATCCGACCTTGTCCGGTAGTTAGAGCGAAAATTAGTGTTTCTAAGTGTCCGATATTGCTAAATCCGCGGAAAAATGCTCTCAACGGAAATCGTCATCACAACTGAACCAGTTGACCTAGAGAGCTCTACTTAATGCCAGTCTACAGATACAAGTAAGGGCTACATTTAGAGATTTGTGTGAATTCTCTAGCAGTTAAAATTACAAAAATAGGCCTATGTTTATATACAAGGTTTTTGGCCAGATCGCCCGGATAGGCCTATCGACCTCTATAAATGCTGCCCGGTTAGGAAGGGTTAAACTTACAGTACAGTACTCTTACATTTTGTTCAGAAAATATTGTCGGATAAACACAAATAAAAAGCATAAAACAGTACAGTATGTATAAGGAATCTACATCAATGTATATCCACCTTTCAACACATTCCAATCCCTATTCTGCCCAACTCTCTAATCCAGGAGTAAACTAATTTTCCCAGTCTTTCAAAAAATTCTACGCGACAAGTAAGCTCTGAATCGCTCTCCATCAATCTGTCTTTCCCACATCCTAAGACTTAGGTTCCTTCACGCTCCGTGTGTCCAGACATTTTGACTTGAATGTATTGTATCTTGAATCTGGCTCTGTATAATTTTTTCAAATCGAGGGGACACTTGTTACAGGCAGCTCTGCCTTTTATTTCCGTTATACACATAATTTTCTTGTATTCCTTCTCATATTCATTCAAGTCTTCACACAAAAAGCTCCAATTTGACACCCTGCATACAGTACTACTGAAAGGGATGTGAAGCCCTATTAGTTTTCAGATTTTAAGACATTCGCTCCATTAGTTTGGCAATTTTGAGACCTTTCGCCCTATTTCTTTGTCAATATTAACACCTTTCGTGCCACTTAGGTGTTGATTTTTTCCTGGCATGTGATAGCGAGCCTGTACTTTTTGGAAGAACCGGACTTTGGCCAGAACATTTTCTACCAAAAAATGTATAAATTAATCTTGAAGGGAGGTCTAGAGGGTGTTTTGTAAAGCTTGATGGAGGTTTAGCGAGGAAACAAATAAATATATAAATAATTAACCCTCTCCGTAACATATGACACGATCGCGTCATATGGCGGTACGCCCAAGAGTATCATATGACGCGATCGCGTCATATGAACCTAGTGAAGTAGCTCAATAAGTAAGCTATACAACGTATTAGGGGAGGTGTGGCGGAGTGGTCTTGCCACTAGACTGGTTGTTGTTGTTGTTGTTGTTGTTGTTGTTTTTCCCCAAGCTGCCTGGCCGAACAGCCCCAAGGCCCCGAGCAATTCCAAGGCCATAACCGAGCACCCCCACAGAACCCTCCCTGCCGACCACAATAAAGCCTGGGTGACCGAAGCCACTCCATGGCGGGGAGCTGGGGAGCTGAGGAGGGTGCGGAAACGCCTGGGAAACCAAAGCCCCACCCAGGGCCCTGTGCCCCTCAGCAATTATGAAGAGAAAGTTAAGGGGCAAGGGAAAAATGTGACCCTTTGGCTTCCAATCTTGGTAGATTGGGAGGTCAATCCACGGAAAAGACGCCGTCACTTGAGATCTAGAAAATATATAAGTTAAAGGAACAGTCAGAGTAAGCTATGGGTATGGCAGAGATCGCTCAGTTCTCACTCTGATAGACCAGCCCATCACCACCCACTAGACTGGTAATCCAATGGACCCGGGTTCGAATCCCAATATGTCAATGAGAAGATATTATTGGGATGGAATTTGTGCTGTACCTAGTTTCAGTGCATTACCACAGCACACCGAAATGCCAACAAAAATACCCTCATTGTTCCCCGATTAAATAGCATTGTATGAATATTCCCATATTCAAAAATATGCTACAGGGGGGAAATGCCTAGTGAGTTAATTGCTCAATAGGTGGCATTCTGAGAGTGAGGGTCCGAGCTTGGGGGATGAGACTGTGAAGCACAGAGGCGGAGCAGCTTCAGAGATGGAGTTGCTTCGAGCCGTGAGGCTTCGCATGTCTCACTCCCTAGACTGGAGCAAGACCTCACGGGCCTCTCCGTGTTCAGCGGCAGAGTGTAAAGGCTATCAGCCTATGCCCGAGAGGGAGTAGTTGGAATATAGAAAAAAAAAAAAAAAAAAAAAAATTGTGTCACATTGAGCTCAGTAAGTTAGGTAAGTTAGATCAGAGTCTGTCGGTTGGTGGCAACCCCAAATACCTCCGACTTCTACCGGTACCTCAGTATCAGAGAAAGTGTTGTGAGTGAAATACCGGGCACTCCGCCACCCTATCAGTAAGTTAGCAACTTATGTCGGACAGGGTTAAATACAGGTCTCCCTCGATATATGATTGGGTTACGTTCCTGAAAACCCGATCTTAAATAGAAAAATTGTACTGTAGAGCAAACACTAAAACTAATGGGGTAAATAGGGATGCGTTCTGGGACCAGCCAAAACACAAACCCAAAACACCTAAAAACCTACAATTATATCGTAAATCAGGGCATCGGATAGTGAGGGACGCCTGTAGACCAAAACATAACCAATATCCCCTCAACACCCAGGAAAGAGATCATACAACTGAAAGGGATATGTAGCCAGTCACTAATCTACACCATAGAAATTATACAGATAAGGAAACGTTACCAGTTTATCAAGGTAAGGTTGTTGATATTGATAACGATGATGATAACAAAGATTAATTGAGGAGGTTTTTAAGTGCCTGGTATTAACTCCTTCTGTACCGGGGACGTCTTTTTATTATATTTCGGCAACAATTAGACAAATTTTATTCAGTTTTGAAAGGGCCTCCAGCTATTTTCAAGCTTTAAACTGTCACTTAACCCTTTTTACTACCCCAGATCCTTCTTAAACTGCATTAAAATTGCCTAAATATAGCTAGAATAAAATTGAAAAAAGTAAGACATCACCAGTACAGAAGGGGTTAACTGATATACAGGAATGACACTAAAAACAATAAATACTGTAACAATATTGGTTTCTATTTCTCAAAACCGCAATATCTTACAGAGGAACTAATCTTTAAATGAAAATAAGGGTAGAGGAACTGACAGTGCCTTGAATGCTTGAATGGAGAATTATACCCACAAGACAGAAAACATAATTATTGTTGTTGTTGTTCCCTAAGCTGCCTGGCCGAACAGCCCTGAGTCCCTAAGGAAGGCCATGGCCACGGTCGGGCTTTCCCACAGAGCTCTCATGGAGATTGTGTTGTTGGCGTAAGTGGATGTGTGAAATGCAGTCTTCTATGATGTGTTTAATGGTATGGGGTGCTGTGTTACAACCCCGGCAGGTGTCGACGACGACTGGGGGCATGAGTCCTTGGAGCGGCTTCGGTCACGCCGGGCAACTACCACATCATTATTGTTATAAAGACATGTTTTGACTCTCTATAGTCCTCTTCGGGTGTGACGGGTCAGAGTACACTGTGTAGCTTATATACTGCTCGGAGAAAGGGGGCTATAGGTAGCGCCAGCGAACTTGACAATAATCTTGACCCTTTAACTTCTTATAACTCTAAATGAATTAAAGCAATCGGGGTGATGTTTCTATCAGTTAGGAAGTGTCCACCAGGAAATATGTGTGGATATTTACAGCCAGTTTGCTCCAGGCCCTTTTGAGTTACAAAAAAGTCAGGGATCAAGATTATTGTCAAATTAGTTGGCGCTACCTACAGTATACGGTACACACTTTATACGATGACCCATCACATCTGAAAAGGATTCTAAAGAGTTCAAGTTTGTCTTTATAACATATAACAATAACAAAATTGTTTTCTATAATGTGAGTACAATTCTCTAAAGAAATAAAGTATCAATACATTCCATCTGTATAAAAAGCTACCAGAAAAATATCAATTAAAGAAGAAATAATAATAAACGAACCACTGAAAAAAATGTATATAATAAATATATATATATATATATATACCGGTATATATATATATATATATATATATATATATATATACCGGTATATATATATATATATATATATATATAGCCAAAAATGTAAGTAGGTCAATGAGAAAGAAAGAGTGTGAAGGTGCGTGAATGTCATATTTTCCAATTTTTTTTCTTGGTGCTTTGTGGTTCTGTGAACCACAAAGCTCAAGTGAGACACGGCTAACATATAGGCCCATAATTTTGTTTTTCGTGTCAGCTGGTCGAGTGGATAACATCCTGACTTCCTTCCCAGTAGATAGACCGTTCGCGTCACGCTCAGGCATGAAGATTTTTCCCATTAAATCCCGGTTGTTTACTGTCTCCCGTGAGCAAGGGGATGGGTATTTTTTTTTGTGTTTTGTTTTGTTTTTTATATTCCAAGTACTGTACTCCCTCTCGGGCATTGGCTGATAGCCTTTATACTCTACCGCTGAACACGGTGAGGCCCGTGAGGTCTTGTACCAGTCTAGGGAGTGAGACATGCGAAGCTTCACGGCTCGAAGCAACTCCATCTCTGAAGCTGCACCGCCTCTGTGCTTCACAGTCTCATCCCCCAGGCTCGGACCCTCACTCTCAGAATGCCACCTATTGAGCAATTAACTCGCTAGGCATTGCCCCCTTGTAGCATATGGTCTCTGTTGGCTATTACAGCGCTATTGATAAATTGCGCTTAATAAAAAACCTGATTATTATTATTATTATTCTTGGGGATACCTAATGCAGGACACATGGCTAGTATTAAAATTATAGAAATTAACATATATATATCTAAATAAAAAAATAAATACCAGTTACCAGAAAAAAATAAACAAAAAAGCCACAAAAATAATATATGAGGTGATAGGTAAAGAAGCTGACTCGCATAAAATATATAATAATAAATAAATAAATAAATAAATACCAGTCACCCCAAAATATAATATCATCAACAAATGACTAAAACTAGCCTTGAACAAAATATATACGAGGTGATATGTATACAGTAGTAGTTGCTAAGTAATGGTTACATAATATCCTGTGAACAAATATAGCAGATACCAAAAATAATATCAACAAAAAATGAATAAAACTACAGTACTACAGTACTGTATATATATAAGAGGTGATAAGTATAGAAGGTGACTAGTTAAGGGGAGGTTTTTAGTGTTTCCTAGACTTCCATCAAGCTTGAAATTACACCCCCTTGACCCCCTTTCAAGATAAATTTGTACATTTTTCGGTAGAAAAATGTCATGGCCGAAGGCCGGTTCCTCTTAAATTACAGGCTCGCTATCGCTCGCCAGGAATTTTTTTACACCTAAATGGAACGAAAGGTCTTAAAAGTGACATAAATGGGGTGAAACTTCTTAAAATCGCCAAACTAATGGGGCGAACGTCTTAAAATTTCAAAAGCAATGGGGCTAAACATGAGGGAGAAAGGGGCAAAGAAAAAAATCCCTCAAGTGGAAATCTCCCCTTAAGTAATGGTTACATAATATCCTGTATCCTCCAACTGATTAGTGCTGTGTGATACCTGGACAATAGAGATCCTATTGTAAGAGAGAGTGGCCAACTAGATTTTTTTGGATTAAGTAACACACCATTCTTAACATTAATCATCAATTACAAACCCCAATGCACTTGAATAAACTAATGAAAGCATATGGTCCTCCCGGGATTCAAACTCGGGACACCACACCCATAAGCATCTAAATAATTTTGGTGCCATATGAGAATTTCAATAAGTCAAAATAAGCTAGAATAAGCTATGTATGACAATAACTGTTTGCCGTGGTGATGGGCTGGTCTATCAGAGTGAGAGCTGAGCGATCTCTGCCATACCCATAGCTTACTCTGACTGTTCCTTTTACTTATATATCTTCTAGATCTCAAGTGACGGCGTCTTTTCCGTGGATCGACCTCCCTACTGCCAACCTAAAAGTTGGCAGACTGGGAGCCAAAGCGTCACATTTTTTCCCTTTCCCCTCAACTTTCCCTTCATAATTGCTGAGGGGCACAGGGCCTTGGGTGGGGCTTTGGTTTCCCGGGCGTTTCCGCGCCCTCCTCAGCTCCCTGCCTTAGAGTGGCTTTGGTCACCTGGGTTTTGTTAGTGGTAAGCAGGGAGGGTTTAGTGGGGGCGCTCTATGGCCTTGGCCTTGCTCGGGACCTTGGGGCTGTTCGGCCAGGCAGCCTGGGGAACAACAACTGTTTGCCGTGGGATACAGGATTTGTTGAGGGGGACCCCTTAACAAATCCTGTATCCCACGGCAAACAGTTATTGTCATACTGTACATAGCTTATTTTAGCGTTATTATCGTCGTTAACCCGACATTTTCCTTGATCTTCATAGCCCTCCCCACTGTGGTACTACAGTATAGTCTATCCATTATAAGTAGGCCAATAATCTTGACCATTAACCTCTATAATTAAAAATAGATGTGTAATCGAGCAAATATTTCTACTGCATGGAAAGATTCAACACTGGAATAGGTGTGGAAATTTACAACCCATTTGCTCTAACCATTTTTGAGTTACAGAGGTAAGGAGTCAGGATTTCTGGCCAACTAACAATGAATGGACTGTAGTGGAGCGGTGTTTTTAGATTGTTGGAAAATGGGTAAATACTAATTTCTGCTCCAAATCATAATACAATACTACAGTATATCTGAAGGAAAAACAAAAACTAAAATCGGTTGGTTCTCATATTAAGATTTACCAATATTTTAAACTATACAGCACAATATTATCTTTGCATATATAACATCAATAACAAATGCTCTCAACTTTCAACACAGTCCCGCTCCTATTCTGTCCAGCTCTCTAACCCAAGAATTGCCAAATTTTCTGAGTCTTTTTCGTACTCAACAAGTGAACTCTGGAAATCTCTCCCTCTATCAATCTTCCCTTCATCTATCTATCTATCTATCTATTGCCGGACGCCTTACTCCCCTTACGAGGGTGGCCATACACAGAATGCCCCCAAGCAGACCTATTCCCTGTGAGAGGGACAACCCGAGCCAGTTTAGTGAAGGACTTACAGGATTGACCACTCAATTTAGGATCCGTCCGATTCCGAGGCCCTCTGTGTATCTTGTTAGCACTATTTTTCTACAGTGGTGTTCGGCTAATCCATCCACTAACCTGCCTTACCCTTAGGTAAGCAGTACGGATTTGAATCAGGTTTACTCCCCTAGACAGGTTGCCAACCAAGGCTGACGAGTCCCATCCACCCGGATTTGTATAAGGTTGTCTCCCCTAGATGAGTTGCCTACCAAGGCTAACGAGTCCCATCCACCCTATGACTTAAACTGCTATAAACTTTTTGGGTCTAGGCATTTTGGCCCCAACGTCCCTTGAATTTGGCTCTGCCACTCTTTTGGCTTTGGGGGGAGACACTCATTATGGGCAACCTGCCTTTTTTCTCGTTCATACACATATATTAAAAAAATAAAAAAAAAATAAAAAATAAAAAAATTATAAAAAAAAAATACCGGTATATATATATATACTGTATATATACATATATATATATATATATATATAATAAAATAAGAAATAAAGAATAAAAAGAAAGGACTCGGCTTTCATTTAACACCTTGATCGTCCCCCGGTAGGTTCTATAGGTATAAGTAGGTCCCTACACCTCCGCTAACTACAGTGTGGGTGTGGGCACCATAAGATGATAAGAGGGGTCATAAAAATTCACTCTGGCCTTTACAACAAAATGGAGTGTGTAGTATAAATTGTTATAGGTAGCGCCAACGAACTTGACAATAATCTCGATCCCTGACGTCTTCGTAACTCAAAAGGTACTAGAGCAAACTGGAACAGCTCTCTCAGTGCATATTCCTTCCCTTGCAGCGATTGCGAGGCACACGCCTTTTAACACAGTCCCACTCCTATACTGTCCAGCTTTCCAACCAAAGAATTTCCAAATTTTCTCAGTCTTTTTCCAATTCAACAAGTGAACTCTGGAACTCTCTCCCTCTATCAATCTTCCCTTCATCCTATGACTTAAACTGTTATAAACTTTGTATGTCTAGGCATTTTGGCCCCAACGTCCCTTGAATTTGGCTCTGCCACTCTTTTGGCTTTGGGGGAGACACTCATTCTAGGCAACCTGCCTTTTGTCTCCATAAAAAAAAAAAAAAAAAAAAAAAAAAAAAAAAAAAAAAAAATCAAGATAACAAAGGGAGAGGTAGACCGAATATGAGGTGGAAGGATGGAGTGAGGAAGTACATGAACGAGGGCGGTGCTGGTTGGGGGGAGGGGCGTCGACTGACTGGGGACAGGTGCATGGGGGCAGTTCGTTCGTGGCCACCCCTTCGGGGATCACGGCGTCAGGCAATAGATAGATAGATAGAAGATAACAAAAACAAAAAATATATAATAAAATAAGAAATAAAAACTAAAAAGAAAGGCCTCTGCATTCGTTTAACACCTTGGCCGTCCCCAGGTAGGCTCAATAGGTATAAGTAGGTCCCCACACCTCCGCTGACTAGTGTGGGCACCATAATGATAAGAGGGGTCATAAAAATTAACTCTGACCTTTACAACAAAATGGAGTGTGTAGTATAAATTGTTATAGGTAGCGCCAACGAGCTTGACAATAATGTCGATCCCCGACGTCTTCGTAATTCAAAAGGTACTAGAGCAAACTGGCAGTAAATATCCACACCTATTACCTGCTGGACTCTTCCCAAATGAGAGGAATTTCAGCCCGATTGCTTTCATTCATTTTGAGTTACAGTCAGGACCCCCAATACACGATTCCACAATGCGCGAAAACCCTAATACACGAGTTACCCCTCGAAAATAACATTAATTAATTAAACATTAATTACGCGAGGTGGTACCACAATACACGAATCGAGAGCTAAGAAGGGGCCAAATCCGCTATTCCCGCTTGATGCGCGAGCACGTCTACGTTTCGCGAGGCCCAGGAGTAGCTCCGAAAAGAGAAGAAGACGGGCATACGCCTGCCTTCCCTCCCACAGTCCCGCTCAAGCGCTCATAGCCGTGCGGAGTGACCAAATGTTTGTAGTGCCTGCCACTTTTTTCGCCATGCCACGCCAATATAAGAAGATAACACACAAAATGAAGGTGGAAGTGTTGGATCGCAAGAAAAAAGGAGAAGGAAACTGTGCAATAAGCTTGTCAGAGTAAACTGTTCGTACGATTTGGTCAGGGAGGGAGAAGTTGGAGAAAATCGTGAAGTCCTACGGTCCTAGTCCTAGCCTATCTACTACTAATTTTAAGGTAAGGTTTCATATTTTTATTCATTGTTCTTCTTATATATAAGATATAGACTGTACTGTAGAGCCAAAAATGTCGAAAATAGGGCCAAAAATGTCGAAAATAGGCCATAATTGAGAGATGTCACCCAATCTAATTATTCCCATTTAAAGTTAGTTCCACAATACACGAATTCACAATACGCGATGCCTCCTGTCACCCCTATTCTCGCGAATTGGGGGTCCTGACTGTATATAAAGTTAAGGGGTCAAGTTCGTTGGCGCTACCTATAGTACTGTACAGTATTGGCAAAGCGGAGGTTTTAAGTAGATTTACCCAACACTGTGAAAGCCTTGCTGAATAAACATACAAAGAGGACCATGCAAAGTATAGTAATGAATATGAGAGATAGATAGATAGATATATATATATATATACAGTAGGGTCTCACATAAAACGAGTTTATGGTCGATAAACGAGGGCATTTTATGCGATTTCGTTTTATGTGAACACAGCATTTTGGTGGCCCAATATCGTCAATGTTCACTGGAACCGTAAATTTCCGTCAGGAGCGTACGATATTTCGTACGTTTTGTACGATATTTCGGCGTTCTATATGAAAGCGTACGATATTTTGTACGTTTTGTACGATATTTCGGCGCTCTATATGAAAACTCCTCGGATTTGCCCCACTTTGGCGGCGGACTCGTTTTATGTGATCACATTCGTTCTGATCGAAAATTAAATATTAATATTTTAGGTCGGTCGTTTTAATCGACACTCGTTTTATGCGAACACGTTTTATGCGGGACCCTACTGTATATATAGAGAGAAGAGAGAGATAAAGATAGACAGATAGACAGAGAGATAGAGATAGATAGATAGAGACAGAGAGAGAGATAGATAGAGACAGAGAGAGATAGATAGAGACAGAGAGAGATAGATAGAGACAGAGAGATAGATAGATATAGAGACAGAGATACATACATACATACATACATAAAATGTTAAGACTGAGTGTTCCACACATAAGTGCAGTTTCAGTCTCTTGTCCTAATGGTGGCATTCCAGGCAACCCTGTTAAGGGCTGCTTCACTTGTCAAGTTCTTGGATTTGAGATCGGCGCGTATAGTCCGATCCCAGGTCTTCCTCGGTCCACCCCTTGGTGCAGCTCCCTCCACAATCACAGACCTGTATTTTTTCACCCAATTTTGTTCATCCATTCTCTCCACATGTCCATACCATCCCAGATAGATAGATAGATAGAGTGAGAGTCTATCTATCTAGCCTATCTATTTATCTACCCATCTATATCAATCTAACCATCCACAGCTCTCCCTCCACCCAATACATAAACATTCACACCATAGACAAGTGCTCCGCCCCTTCGAACATTCTGCTGCACCAATTTTCAAACCACAACGAAGGGCGGTGTGCTCCTCAGTGCCACTAGAAGAGAGGCAAACTTCACAGAGGCACATAGAGTACAACAAAGACTTATCACAACACAGCCCAAAATAACCCATGAGCCCTTAACCCCTTCATTACTGGTGATATCTTTTCATTATATTCTAGCAACTATTAAACAATTTTATGCAGTTAAAAAAGGGCCTCCAGCAAATACCAGGCTTCGAACTACCTTACTTAAACCTTTTTACTATCACAGATCCTTCTTAACCCTTTGGCTGAGGCCTATTTTGGCCTATTTAGGGCATATTCAGGCACTCCTGAATGATAAATCAAGCATCTGCATTAAATGAAGTGTATTCTGCCAAAAACTAGGCGAGAATAGCTTCAAAATGACACCAGAACGGGCCCCGTACGTGGTCTGGTTCACCCGCAGTGGTGCCAGTGAAACGCGGGAAACCCGCTATTATGTAACATTCGCTCGGATGGCTACACTGTTGAGAAAGACAGAGAGAGGCCCGCGCGAGACACACTCAACATCAGTGAGCCACTCGGTGCTCTGAGGGTCGGAGGTGGGCCCCTTACGCTCCCGCCCACTGACACTCGATTTTTACGGTTTTTACAGGCTTTTAAAGCCTGGAAATTGCTGTAACTTGCCAGGACGTTCCGGAACGTCACCCGCAGCGAAAGGGTTAAGCTTCACAAAATCATCTAAATATAGCTAGAATAGAATTATAAAGACATTGCCGGTACAGAAGGGGTTAAAGACTCAGATCCCGGGGGTGGAGGCAGCTTTCTTGAACCTGAGAGAGAGGGGGAGAAAAAAAGAGAAGAGAGGGGGAGAGAAGAGAGAGAGAGAGAGAGAGAGAGAGGGGGAGAGAAGAGAGAGAGGGGGAGAGAAGAGAGAGAGGGGGAGAGAAGAGAGAGAGGGGGAGAGAAGAAGAGAGAGAGGGGGAGAGAAGAAGAGAGAGGGGGAGAGAAGAAGAGAGAGAGAGGGGGAGAGAAGAAGAGAGAGAGAGGGGGAGAGAAGAAGAGAGAGAGGGGGAGAGAAGAAGAGAGAGAGGGGGAGAGAAGAAGAGAGAGGGGGAGAGAAGAAGAGAGAGAGAGAGGGGGAGAGAAGAAGAGAGAGGGAAGAAGAGAGGGGGAGAGAAGAAGAGAGAGAGAGAGAGAGAGAGGGGGAGAGAAGAGAGAGGGGGGAGAAGAAGAGAGAGAGGGGGAGAGAAGAAGAGAATGAGGGGGAGAAGAAGAGAATGAGGGGGAGAGAAGAAGAGAATGAGGGGGAGCAAAGAAGAGAATGAGGGGAGAGAGAAGGGGAGAGAAGAGAGAGAGAAGAAGAGAGAGAGAGGGGGAGAGAAGAAGAGAGAGAGGGGGAGAGAGAGAGAGAGGGGGAGAGAAGAAGAGAGAGAGAGGGGGAGAGAAGAAGAGTACAAAGAAGTACAAAGGAAATCAAGCAACAACAGGTCTAGTGACCCTTCTAGGTTGCTTGTCCTCCAAAACACTGAGGATCAAGTGTCCAAACAGTGGTTTAGAGTGGGTAAGGGAACATTGGAAAGGGAACTACTGCCCTGCCACTAACGTGGCAGGACTAGGAAGTTAGTAGGGGACATATGGGTTAGTAACTGAGGGGAGGATAAAGTTATTCATTTACAAACGCAGTCAGTCGCGGGTTTGATGCGAGATATTTGTCTAGGCGGAATTTAAATGAATCAACGGTGCTGCAGTCTATAACGTCTCGGGGAAGCCCATTCCACAAGTTGACAACTCGATTGAAGAAGAAATTCTTAGATTCGTGCGAGTTAAAAGATTTACCAATAATTTTGCAACCGTTTCCCCGCGTGTAATTAGATTGGTCGATAGTGAAGTACTTACTACAGTTCATATTGTCGATGCCTTTGATGATTTTGAACACTTGAATTAAGTCGCCTCTTAATCTGCGCTGGGTTAAAGGAAATAGATTTAATTCTCTAAGACGCTCTTCGTATGGTTTGTTCTTTAGGCTAGGTATCATTTTGGTAACTCTACGTTGAACTCGTTCTAGCTTGTTTATATCTTTTTGGTAATAAGGGCACCAGGATTGAACGCAGTATTCCAGAAGAGGGCGGACTAAGGAATTGTAAAGGGTTAGGATAACTTCTTTGGATTTATGCTCAAATGACCTGCCTATAAAGCCAATTATTTTGTTTGCCTTCTTAACACTTCTGAACATTGTTGACTCGGTTTTAGGTTACTCGATATTGTTACTCCCAGATCAGTTTCTCTGTTTACATTCTTAAGCTGAGTGCCATTCATCGAATAGTTTGCTTTCTCATTTAGGTATCCGACATGTAGTACTTTACATTTATCCGCATTGAAACTCATTTGCCAAATTTGGGCCCAACATGACAATTTATCTAGATTGTGTTGCATATCGTCAACTTGTTCTTTTGAGAGTACGCTATTTGCAATTTTTGTATCGTCAGCAAATTTTGAGATTGTGCAGGTGAGACCCTCATCTATGTCGTTGATGTAACTTAGAAAGAGAATTGGTCCTAGTACCGATCCCTGGGGTACCCCGCTACTTACATTGGTCCATTTAGATGCCTTACCGTTTATGACTACCCTTTGCTTTCTGTTGCTGAGCCAATTTTCTATCCATTTCAACACACCGTCTTGTATTCCATGCGCTTTTAGTTTTAGCAGTAGACGTTTGTGGGGAACTTTGTCAAAGGCCTTTTGAAAATCAAGGTATATAATATCTACAGCTTTACTCTCATCGTAGAGGTTGAGGATATCGTGGAAGAAGTCTAAGAGGTTTGTTAAACAGGAACGTTTTTTACGAAAGCCGTGTTGAGTATCTTTAAGTATGTTATTTTCCTCTAAGTGATTTACGAGTCTGTCTCGTATGACCGTTTCTAGCATTTTACATACAACTGAGGTTAAGCTAATTGGACGATAGTTACTGGGTAGGGATTTGCTGCCTTTTTTGAATATCGGTGTTACGTTAGAGAGAGAGGGGGAGAGAAGAAGAGAGAGAGAGGGGGAGAGAAGAAGAGAGAGAGGAAGAAGCACTGAGAAGAAGAAGAGAAGGAGAGGCTGAGGGGGAGAGAGAAAGAAGAGAGAGAGAGGGGGAGAGAAGAAGAGAGAGAGAGGGGGAGAGAAGAGAGAGGAAGTGAGAGAGAAAGAGAGGAAGAGGAGAGGGAGGGAGGGAGAGAGAGAGGGGAGAGAGGAGAGAGAGAGAGAGAGGGGGAGAGAAGGAGAGAGAGAGAGGGGAAGAGAAGAAGAGAGAGAGAGGGGAATAAGAAGAGAGAAGAGAGGGGGGAGGAAGAAGAGAGAGAGGGGGAGAAGAAGAGAGAGAGAGGGGGAGAGAAGAGAGAGGAAGAGAGAGGAGAGAGAGAGAGGAGGGGGGAAAGAAGGGAAGAAGAAGAGAGAGAAGGGGGAGAGGAAAAGAGAGAAGAAGAAGGAGAGGGGGGGGGGGGGAGAAGAAGAGAGAGAGAGGGGGAGAGGACGAAGAAGAAGAGAGAGAGAGGGGAGGAGGAGAGAAGAAGAAGAGAGAGGAGAGGGGGGGGAGAGAAGAAGGAGAGGGGAGAGGGGGAGAGAAGAAGAGGAGGGAGAAGAGAGGGGGGGAGAGCAGAAGAGAGAGAGAGGGGGGGAGAGGAAAGAGAGAGAGGGGGGAGAGAAGAAGAAAGGAGGGGGAGGAGAGAAGGAAGAGAGAAGGGGGGAGAGAGAAGAAGGAGAGAGAGGGGGGAGAGAAAGAGAGAGAGAAGAGGGGGAGAGAAGGAGGAGAGGGGGGGGGGGAGAGAAGAAGGGGAGGGGGAGAGAAGAAGAGAGAAGGGGGGAGGGAGAAGAGAGAAGGGGGAGAGAAAGGAGAGAGGGGAGGGAGAAGAAGAGGAGAAGGGGGAGAGAAGAAGGAGAGAGGGGGGGGGAAAAGAGAAAGGGGGGGGAGAAAGAGGGAGGGGGAGAGAAGAAGAGAAGAGGAGGGGTGAGAGGAAGAAGAGAGAGGAGGAGGGGGAGAGAAGAAGAGAGAGAGGGGGAGAGGAGAGAAGAGAGAGAGAGGGGGGAGAAGAAAAGAGAGAGGGGGAGAGAAAGAGAGGAAGGAGCGGAAAGGGGGGAGAAGAGAGAGAGGGGGAAGAAGACAGAGAGGGGGAGAGAAGGAAAGAGGAGAGAGGGGGAGAGAAGAGGGGAGAGAAGAGGGGGGAGAGAAGAAGGGTGGGGGAGGAAGAAGAGAGAGAGAGGTGGGAGGGAAGGGAGAGAGAGGGGGAGAAGGAAGAGAGAGACGGGTGGAGAAAAAGAGGGGGAAGAAAGAAGAGAGAGGGGGGAGGGAGAAAGAAAGAGAAAGGGGAGGAGGAAGGAGAGAGAGAGGGGGAGAGAAGAGAGAGGGGGGGGAGAAAGGAGAGAGAGGGGGAGAGAAAGAGAGAAGAGGGGGAGAGGAGAGAGAGGGGGGTGGAAGAAGAAGAGAGGGGGGGAGAAGGGAGGAGAAGAGGGGGAGAAGAGGGGGGGGGGAGAAAGAAGGGAGAGGAGAGGGAGGGAAAGAGAAGAGAGAAGAGGGGGAGAGGAAGAGAGAGGGGGGGAGGAAAGAAGAGATGAGAGGAGGGGGGGAAGAAGAGGAAAGGAGGGAGAGGAAGAAGAGAGAGGGGGGAGGAGTGAGAAGAAGAGAAGAGGGGGGAAGGAAAGAGAGAGGGGGAGAGAAGAGGGGGAGGGGAGAGAAGAAAGAGAGAGGGGGGAGGGAAGAGAGAGAGGGGGAGAGAGAAGAGAGAGGGGGGGAGAGAGAGAGAGTGGGGGGCGAGAAGAGAGAGGGGGGAGAGGAGAGAGAGAGAGGGGGAGAGAAGACAAGGAGGGGAGGGGGAAGTGGAAGGGAAAGAGAGAGGGGGAAAGAGGAAGAGAGAGAGAGGGAGAGAGAAGAAGAGAGGCGAGGGGGATGAGAAGATAGGAGGGGGGAGGGAGAGAAGAGAGAGAAGGAGGGGGAGAGGAAGAAGAGAAAGAAGGGGGGGGAAGAGGAGAGGGGGGAGAGAGAAGAAGAGAGAGAGGGAGAGAGAAGGAGAGAGGGGGGGAGAAGAAGAGAGAGAGAGGGGGGAGGAGAAGAAGAGAAAGAGAGGGGGAGGAGAAGAAGGAGGAGAGAGAGGGGGGAAGAGAAGAAGAGAGAGAAAAGGGGGGAAGGAGGGAGAGGAGAGAGAAAAGGAAAAGGGGGGGGGGAGGAAGAAGAAGGGAGAGAGGGGGGAGAGAAGAGGGGAAGAGAGGGAAGAAAGGAGAGAGAGAGGGGGGGGAGAAAAGGGAGAGGAGGGGAGAAGGAAGAAAGGAGGGGCAGGAGAAGAAGAGAGAGAGAGGGGGGGAAGAAGAAGTGGAGGAGAGCAGAGGAGGGAGCGACGAAGAGGAGAGAGGGGGAGGGAAAGGAGAGAGAGGGGGAAAAGAGAGAGAGGAGAGGGGGAGAGAAGAAGGAGAGAGAGGGGGGGAGAGAAGAAGAGAGAGAGGGGGAGAACGAAAGGAGGGAGGAGGGGAAGAAGAGAGAGGGGAGGAGGAGGAGGGGAAGAAGAGAGAGGGGGGAGAAGAAGAGAGGAGAGGGGGGGACAGAGGAGGAAGGAGAAGGGGAGAGGAGAGAAGGAGGAGAGAGGAAGAAAGGGGGAAAGAGAGAGGGGGAGAGAAGAAGAGAAAGAGGGGGGAGAGCAAGAAGGGGAGAAGAGAGAGAAGGAAGAGGGGGAGAGACAAAGGAAGGGGGAGAGAAGAGAGAGGAGAAGAGAGAAGAAAAGGGGAGAGAAGGAGAGGGAGGGGGAGAAGAGAGAGGGAGGTGGAGAAGAGAGGGGGAGAGAGAAGAGAAAGGGGGGGACGAAGGGAGAAGAGGTGGGGGGGGAGAGAAGAAGAGTGGTGAGAGGGGGGAGAGAAGAGGGAGAGAGGGAGAGAAGAAAGAGGGAAGTGGAGAGGAGAAGAAAGAGAAAGAGAGGGAGGAGAAGAAGAGGGAGAGAGGGAGAGAAGAACGAAAGAGAGAGGGGGAGGAAGAAGAGAGAAGGGGGGGAGAGGAAGAGAGGGAGAGGGGGGAGGTGGAGGAAAGAGGAGAGGGAGGAGAAGAAGGGGGAGAGAAGGAAAGGGGGGAGAAGAAGAGAAGGGGGGGGAGAGAAGGAAAAAGAGGAGGGGGGAGAAGGAGAGAAAGGAGATAGGAGAGAGAGGAAGAAAGAGGAGGAGAGAGGGGGAGTAAAGAAGAGAGGGGGAGAGAAGAAGAGAGAGAAGGGGGGAGAGAAAGAGGAGAGAGGGGGGGGAGAGAGGAAGAGAAAAGAGAGAAGAGAAGAAGAGAGGAGGAGAGAAGAAGAGAGGAGAGAAGAAGAGAGGAGGAGAGAAGAAGAGAGGAGAGAAGAAGAGAGGAGGAGAGAGGGGGGGGGGAGGAGGAAAAGAGAAGAGAGGGAGAGGGGGGGGGAAGAAAGGAGAGAGAGGGGGAGAGAAGAAAAAAAGAGAGGGGAAGAGAGGGAGAGAGAAGGGTGGGAGAGAAAAGAGAAAGAGGGGAAGGGGAGAAAAGAAGAAGAGAAAGGGAGAGAAAAAGAGGAAGAGAGAGAAAAAGAGAGGGGAGGAGAGAAAAAGAGAGGGGAGGAGAGAAAAAGAGGGGAGGGGAGGAGAGAAAAAGAGGGGAGGGGAGGAGAGAAAAAGAGAGGGGAGGAGAGAAAGGAAAAAAAGAGAGGGGGGAAGAGAAAAAAGGATGAGGGAAAGAAAAAGAAGAGGGAGAGAAAAAGGGAGAGGGGAAGAGGGAAGGGGGAAAGAGAGGGGAAAGGAAAAATAGAGAGAGGGGAAGAGAAAAAGAGAGAGGGGAAGAGGAAAAAAGAGTAGGGGGAAAAAAGAGAGAGGGGAAGTAAAAGAGAGGGGGAAAAAGAGAGAGAGAAAGAAAAAAGAGAGAGGGAGGGAAGGAAAAAGAGAGAGGGAGAAGAGACGAGAAGGGGAAGAGAAAAAGAGAAAGGGGAAAACAAAGAGAGGGGAAGAGGGAAAAAAAAAAAGGGGGAAAAAAGAAGAGGGGAGGGAAGAGAAAAACAAGAGGGGAAGAGAAAAAGAGAGGGGAAGAGGAAAAGGGAGAGGGGGAAAAAAAAGAAAAAAGAAGGGGAAGAGAAAAGAGAGAGGGGATAAAAAAAGAGAGGGGGAAGAGAAAAAAAGAGGGGGGAGGATGAAGAGAGAGAGGAAGAGAAAGAGAGAGAGGGGAAGAGAGAGAGGGGAAGAGAAAAAGAGAGAGGGGAAGAGAAAAAGAGAGAGGGGAAGAGAAAAAGAGAGAGGGGAAGAGAAAGAGCGGGGGAAGGGGAAAGAAAAAGAAAGGGGGAAGAGAGGAAGGAAGGAAAAAGGGGGGAAGAGAAAAGGAAAGGGGAAAAAAAAAGGAAGAGAAAAAGAGAGAGGGGAAGAGAAAAAGAGAGGGATAGGGGAAGAGAAAAAGAGAGAGAGAGGAAGAGAGGGAAGCGAAAAGAAAGGGGGAAGAGAAAAAGAGAGAGAGGGGAAGAGAAAAAGAGAGAGGGGAAGAGAAAAAGAGAGAGAGAGGGGAAGAGAAAAAGAGAGAGAGGGGAAGAGAAAGAGAGAGAGGGGAAGAGAAAAAGAGAGAGGGGAAGAGAAAAAGAGAGGGGAAGAGAAAAAGAGAGGGGAGGAGGGGGGAAGAGAAAGGAGAGAAAGAGAGAGGGAAAGGGAAAAGAGAGAGGGAAGAGAAACAGAGAGAGGAGAGGAAAAAGAGAGAGGGGGGGAAGAGAAGAAAAAGAGAGGGGGGGGAGAAGAGAAAAAGAGAGAGGGGAAGAGAAAAAGAGAGAGGGGGGGGGGGGAAGAGAAAAAGAGAGAGAGGGGGGAAAAGAAGAACAGGGATAAAGAGATAAACAAACCGAGTAGCCTATCCGGTACCCAAAAATACTGTAATTCATCTGCCCTTACCGACTCACGATCCCAGGGGTGGAGGCGGCTTTCCGCTCTTATCAAACCTGGGGGCCTTGTGGTTGTTTGTTAACCCCTGTCCAACGGGGATGTTTGTAACTTCTACTACCTGGCAGGCGGGCAAATTTACCCTAAACGAGCTTCATTCCATGCTCTTTTTCATGCATAAACAAGAGCCAGAGCGTAATACATTTATGTGTCCGTGAAAGGGCGATAATAGAGCTTTCCAATGACACCTGAATCATCCTTGTACGACCACGGGTTATCCTGTAGCGATCGCGCAACACGAGGGAAAAAACCCTAAAATACGGTAATTTCCCGAGTTTTTTCCTGGTCTCGTGAGGCCGTGGGTGTGGAGTGTTGCAAAGGTAGTGTCAGTCGTGGCACTGGGTTCGTGCCGAGCGATCAGAGCCCGCCTATCGTCCTCCCAATGCGTGGACTCTCTCTCAGAGCCGATAATGTGCTCAACATCCCTTGCGACATATGTCGGGCACCGCAGGGGTGGCCATGATTCTCTCACTCGACATATGTCGGGCCCCGCGGCTTGAGTGTTAAAGAGAGAGAGAGGGGGAGATAAGAAGAGAGAGAGAGTGAGGAGAAAGAAAGAGAGAGACTAGAGAATACCCAAAATAATCCATCAGCCCTTACCGACTCAGATCCCGGGGGTGGCGGCGGCTTCCCCCTCTTCTTAAACCTGGCGGCCTTGTGGTTGTGTAGGCCGCCATCCATACCCACCAGACGGTTGCTAGACATCACCCTCGGAGCAGCTCACCCAGTATCAGTCAATATTACACACTACCATCTGGAACAATATGCCGGATATTAACACAATTACACATACACAATCACTACGACAATTGTCATATGACAATTGCTTGGTCTGCACTGTACCATACGGGAGCTTTAGACTAAAAGTGACCCTCATTCCCTGCACATTTTCATGTATAAACAAGAGCTAGAACGTATTTCAATTGTATAACCCTGAAAGTAGAGGAATAGACCTTTCCAATCACATTTGAATTATGTCTGTACAATCACTGGTTGCCAACGATATTGCAAAGGTGAGGCTAAATCGGTAAACATTAGCGGTTTTCGCTAATCCCAAGTCTATAGGGCTGGAGATGTGTCCTAGTCACGCTAGTCTTCGCCCAGACATGGCTGGCGATGGATGGGACGGACCCGCGCTGCCTAGACTCGCTTGCCTGCCTCCCAGGCCTTGTATGATCGCGCTAATAAGTCATGTCCCAGCTTCATTATGTTTGGCTTGCTCTGTGCTCTATTAATGTCGGTCAGATGTTGAATAGGGTGGGTAAGTGTAGGAACATGTTTGTATATTTCACTGGATATGAAGAAATGAAGCTTAGATATTGCTGATACAAATTATTGATCCAAATATACTTGGTGCCGAGACATCACTTATTAGCGCGATTGTACTACGCATATAGGCTACCCCATAGCTGGGGGTGGCCGATTCGAGATAAGAGCCATAGCTAAATATTTAAATTAATCAACTCTGCGTAAGCAGAGTGGTATCGCCCCCCGTATAGTGCTACATGCCGGCCAAAATGTCTGTCTGTCTGTCCGATAACTCCTCCTAGACCGTTCGACGGATTTTCATCAAACTTCATACGAACCTTTGGTGCATGAATGCGACGGTAAGTAAAAAAATATCTTTTGAATTTGTGCAATAATTATGATTTTAGGTTAAAAAATAGTTCCCCCCACCCACGTTCTGTGTGTGTGCCCCGTAGGGCCACACTCACACAGAACGTCATCGTTCAGGGGGCGAAAAAAAACTCGCCCTAACATTCGGTACGTGAATGCGATGGTAATTAAAACAATATTTTTTAAATTTGTGCAATAGTTATGATTTTAGGTAAAAAATATGGTCCCCCCCCCCCCCCCCAGCAATGATGGCGTTCTGTGTGTGTAGCCCGAAGGGGCTCACACATGGGGCCGAAAACATCTCACCCCGCATCTGTTAGGTTAAGTTGACAATAGAAGTGATGGTAGTATTAGTGGGGATGATGGTAATAGTAGTGATGATGGTGATAATAGTAGTGATGATGGTTGTAGTTATAGTGAGGATGATGACAGTAGTGATGATGATGGTGATAGTACTAGTAGTAGTGATGATGGTCATAATAGTAGTGAAGATGGTGACAAGTAATGATATTTGTAGTGATAATGATGACAGTAGTGATGATGGTGAGTAGTAGTGATTATGGTGAACATTGTAGTGATGATGCCAGTAGTAGTGATGATGAGAGTAGGAGTGATGATGGTAAGAGTAGTATTGATGCCTATAATAGTAGTAGTGCTGATGATAGTAATGGTGATAGTGACTAGTAGTGATGATGGTGACCCATCGCAGAGTTGGGTATGCCGTTTTGATTTTGGGCGAAACGGCACGTCTACTTTATTTGGTAACATTCAAGGAGACTACATCAGGACTCTTCTTCTTCTTACCTCTGACCAGGTATAATAATAATAATAATAATAATACTTTATTTCAGACTCACACAGTACAGAGGGGACCATACTGGGGTCCATATATACCTTACAGTAACATAAATATATATAAGCTACTGTACATAGGCTACATAAAATAAAAATAAATTAAATAATACCCAGCTTGCTATCATGTAGTTCACAGCACTGCTTCAACCAAAAACAGTGGTCATCAAACTACTGTGTTACCAAAACCACTGTCCTAATTGTGTACAGTACCATGCCTCACATCATTTAGTTTCCGGTACAGTATGTTGCTACAGTACAGTATAGGAATATCGGTACTGTACTGCACTATGAGGTTCAGTACCGGTATACTAATTCTGTAGAGTAGCAGACCTGAAATCATTACTTAAGGTTAAATATAGAGCAACTTCCTCCAGTGTGCCTGGATCCTAGAGGTGTACACTATGCTTGGAGTTTGTAGCATTTTAATGATACAGTACTGTTCTCAGAAGTGTTAAGGTGCTGAATGAACTTATATGTTAGCTTTCTAATGAGTGATTGGTAACAGTGTAAGTTCATATAGGCACATAGCGTACTTGTACTCTCATATTTTGAGAGCCCCAGAAACATTTTCATGATATTGTGATATGAGATACTTAGTCTATTCACTGTCATTTTCTTATAGTTCCACCATAGTTGTGCTGTATACATTGGTGAGCAGTAGGAGTTGAACAATGTTATTTTTGTATCCCATGTGCACATATGAAATTTTCTTAATATTGAATTTCCCTGCATGTAAAGTTGCCTTCGCTGACGACCCATATCCTCATCATCTGAGCGATCACTTGAAATATAGTGTCCTAGATACTGTACTTTACTTTACTTACTTCTTCTATAATTTCTTCATACAAATGGAATTTAGGTAGCTTTGATTTCAATAGAAGGTTAGATTTAAATATTATGATATTGCTCTTTATAGGATTAAATTTGACTGAATGTTCGATTCCAAATTTTTCACATACTCTTAATAATACTATTAATAATAGTATAGGCTATCCTAGTGTTTACTAGCCTATACCCCTTTGAAAGGACATTAGCCTAACCTAACAAACTTACCTAACCTATTCTAGTATTATGGGTGGGGGCTGCCACCCCCACACCCCCGCTATTTAACATCTTTGACAGATTTTTGGTGTATTTTTCTGTGAAATCGGGTTTTTACAAGTGTCGATAACGAAATTCCTCCATGCGGACTATAATGAGAAAAATATGGCGAGTCTATTGGTCCCTATTTTCCCTAATAAATTGTTTCTAATAAGGCGGATGTAGTGTCCTTGAATATTATCCTTTATTTATATTACTGTATTTTTTTAAGAGATAACAAATAGAGGAAGGAAAAACAATGACAAAACATAATACAGTAAACTTCCGTTAATCCGAAGGGCAGCGGACCGGCCCTCGTTCGGATTAGTGGATTTTTCGGATTATCGGACTTTACCCCTATGAACCTGTGTATGACGAAAACATTGAGGCATTAGGCCACCCAAATGACACAATGGTGCACACACACATATCATATGTTCATGAAATCACTTCAAAAGTTTACCATTGTCATTGTAGCCTATTACCTACTTCAAAACATTCAGATTAATGGTCAAAGGAATCTGCTGATATAAACGTAAACACCATATGTCCGCATCGTCGTCTTCTTCTTCTGTCTACTAGCGAGTTTGTCTTGCTCTTGAAGATCAGATCAGATGTGGTTCGGCAAGTAATGCCTTAACAACGGCACTTCCCTGAGAGGTTCTTGTAATTTTCCTTTTGTGATTTTCCTTTTGTGACGTGCTCTGTTATATTATATTGTATTGAAAGCACCCTTGTCTTGTTGTCTTGAAAGCACCCTTGGGACGCTCCGATCACTGAACTATAAATAGTAGCGTATCGGAACGTCCAAAGGTGCGTTTTCAAGCTCAAGACTGAATGCGCTTGCAGAAAATGCGGTGCAAGCCAGTAGCGCATCGGAGCGTCCCAAGGATGCGTTCAAGAGCAAAACAAACTCTCTAGCAGACGATGTGGTGTTTACGTTTATATCAGTAGCTTCCTTTGACCATTAATCTGAATGTTTTGAAGTAGGTAATAGGCTACAATGACAATGGTAAACTTTTAAAGTGAATTCATGAACATATGATATGTGTGTGCTCCATTATGTGTCATTTGAGTGGACTAATGCCTCAAAAAGGGGACTTTGGGACTTCTTGAAATTCGGACCATCGGGTGAATTCGGATTTGGCCTCAAATTGAAAAATTCGGACTATTGGGATACTCGAATCATCGGTCGTCGGATTAACAGACTTTTACTGTAGGTCCATGTGCTTAACCCTCCAGCCCCGGGGGCTATAGCTTGCGACTGTGCTGCGGTACCGGGTGTTTTGACGATCTTTGGGCTATGTTAACTACTCTGTAAGTCAATGAATATGGCATGTAATGTTGTGAATAAAAAAGAATAATGTTCCACAAACCTTCCTCTGTCGAATGGCGTTGAGTAGAGGTCTCTAGCCCCTCTGGTTGCATAATGGTGAGCGCGGGAAGACGAGTGCTTTTCGGCGGCAAATTCTTCCCGCGTTCGGACGCGTCGCCCCGGCCATGGCTACGACGCACCTAGCCGCTCGTCGCGCCAAAGTATTTATCTCCCTTAGACGATTTTAGTGTTTGATATTGAGAATGTGATGTTTATTTGATATTTTTCTAGTTATTTTGAGGCCAATTATATAAAATATGTTTATTAGGGTATCACTGTCACTGATATTGCTAATTTTCACTCGATACCGTACATTTTATTAGTAATTGAGGTAGGTTATTGTTGTATTAGGCACTGATTATTCGTTATCACAGGTGTTTATTATACTTTGGCCATCAAATATTAGGTCTTGTGTCACTTTCACTTTGACAAATATGCTTTAGAGAGTGTCACTGTCACTGATAATGCTCATTTTCACTCGATACCGTACATTTTATTAGTAATTGAGGTAGGTTATTGTTGTATTAGGCACTGATTATTCGTTATCACAGGTGTTTATTATACTTTGGCCATCAAATATTAGGTCTTGTGTCACTTTCACTTTGACAAATATGCTTTAGAGAGTGTCACTGTCAATGCTCATTTTCACTCGATACCGTACATTTTATTAGTAATTGAGGTAGGTTATTGTTGTATTAGGCACTGATTATTCGTTATCACAGGTGTTTATTATACTTTGGCCATCAAATATTAGGTCTTGTGTCACTTTCACTTAGTTATATGATTTGTAAACGTTTTATATACAATTTATTGTGTCTTTTTCACTGATTTATATATTTCTATAGGTTCTAATCATATGAATGTCACTTGGTATATACATATGTGTCACTTTCACATATTATTATGGTGTAATTGTATTTGTATAAATGTTTTCATAATACATGACTTTTGTATAACAATAAATTGGTTTACTTCCACTTTTTGCCTATATATATACTGTACATATTGTCATTATCTTTGGCACTTTCACTATGATTATTAGAACTCCAGCTTGGAGTGGTAATCAAAGAAGCACTCTAAAGCACAGAGTGCCACCTTGCACTCCACACACTCCATGGTTGACTTTTTACCTGGCCTCGGCCTCACCCTGCTGTTGTAGCAGACATGGCACCGCTTCTGCTGTGTTCTTCCTGATTCATTCTGAGGCAGGGAACCAAGCCTGTGCCTAATCAAGTATTGAGCACACTGCAAGCGGTCAATAACGGCGGGCCCAGGATGTGCCACTGCCCTCTGTGGCGTAGCATACTTCTCCAGGAGCTCCGTCAACACCTGCTTTTGGAACCTCCGCAGGCTATTGAACTTCATGGGTGTGTTCACATTCCGAAGCTTGTATATATTGTAGGCATTCAGAACTGACATGTCCACCATATGCAGAAAGAACTTTTTGTACCATCTGCACGAGGTACGCAGGCAGTCAATGAAGCCTATCTGCATGTCGGACTTGTCCACCAGCCTCATGTTGATGTTGTAGTCCAGGACAGCATCGGGCTTGGTCACCCTGGCCTGGGTGCGGCGATCCACCTTGCCAGTCTCCACCATTTCCCCCTTGTGGATGGTGGTCAGGAGGTTGACCTTCCGCTGGTCGTGCCAGTGGATAGCCAGAATGGGCCCCGACTTCTTCTTCAACACATCACCTTTTTTGGTCTTTGGAGGGAAAGGTGGCATGCCCTTCCTTTTCCCTCGTACTGTGCCTACAGTCCCCGTCTTGTGCTCATGCAGGTACTGTGAGAGAGTGGGGGACGTGTAATAATTGTCCGTGTAGAGGACGTGATTCTTGTGAAAGTAGCGGTCCATCATGGCTTGCACCACTGCTCCGCCAAAGCCAATGAGGGGGTCCACAAGCAAGTCCCCTTCCTTCCCGCTGTAGACCAGGAAGTCCAGGACATAGCCAGTTTGGCAGTCGCACAGCACAAAGAATTTTATGCCAAAGCGATGTCTTTTTGAGGGGATGTACTGCCGGAAGCTGAGTTTTCCCCGGAACAGCACAAGAGACTCGTCAATGACGACCTTGCGGAAGGGCTTGAAGTAGGAGGTGAAGCGTTCTCGCATCATCTCGTACAACTTCCTAATCTTCCACAGCTTGTCACCGAGGTGGACGTCGGTGTTGGTGACAAGATGGAGCGCTGCGAGGATATCAAGGTACCGGTCGCGAGACATATATTTCCCGAAGGCAGGGGTGGATATCAGATCATTGGTGATCCAATAGTCAGGCAACCTATGCTTCTTGACATGAGGCATTAGCATGGTGAGTGCCAGGAACACCATGAACTCTTTATGAGTCACTGGGGTCCACTGCCTCATGTGGCCCTTGGTCACCTTGCCCAAAAAGTGGACCTGGAATTGGTGCTGCTTATTTGTCTCTTTGACAACATAGCCTACCACCTCCTCATCAAAGAAGGCCTCAAATAGTTTGTGTGGTGGAGCATTGGGGCCTGCAGGAAAATTGGGGGTAATGCCTGAACCCTCCAGTACCTCATCAAAAGCTGGCACATCAGGGTTGTATCCATCCCCATCAACTACGTCTTGCCACTGAAAAACGTAGAATGGGTCTTGTCTACGCTGACGAGGAGCTCCAGCTGGTGGCCCAGCACGCCCACGGCCAACTCGGGAGGCGCGCGCCCTAGGGCGGCGAGGGCGTCGGCCAGCACGACGGGCAGCACGACGCCGGGCCAAGCGGATGGGTCGAGGGTCGTCGATGTCCATATAGTCATCGTCAGAGTGGTCATCTTGCCCTGACGGTGGACCTATGTAATCATGGCCAGAGTCTTCAGAGAGGTGCCCTTCATCATCAGTGGCCCCCACATAATCTGGCGGGGAACCAGTGATGCGTGGGCGGCGTGCGGGTGGGCGAGGTGGGGAAGGAGTGGCAGGTGAGGCTGTGTCCCCCCGAGGTCCTGGGCTCCTTGGCCTGCGACGAGTGACAGAAAGCAATGTTTCACTGTCACTAGGCCCAGGTATTGGTGATGCGAGCTCAAAGACTTCTTCAGGAAGACATGTTGAAGGCGGGAGAGGTGGGGAGGACCGTGGGGAAAGTTGGGGGACGTATGGCTGGGGCCGGCAGGGGTGGACGCCGCGGGAGCCTCGAACAAAACTCTCTTACTTTTCTTAATTTTTTTGGTATATTTCCTACCTTTCCCCTTTTCGGCAGCAGTATGTCTCCTGTCGGGGGACCTAGGAGGCAAATAGGCCGAAAGTGGGGGGTCCTCAACCCTTGGCAATGGTGGGGGTGGTGGGGAAGAATGCGGGGCATCCGGGTCATCTTGGGTGGTGTGGGTAGATAAGGGAGACAATGGCGGACAAGAAGGGTCACCACGCAGACCCTCACTCACAGCCTCATCCTCACCAAGTATTTTTGCTTGTTCCCTAGCTGCCGCGGCCGCCTTCTCAAGTATTTTCTGCTTATACAAGTGTAGCTTGAAAGGCGATTTACCTGGGGAAGGGCTTGGAGTCGTGTCACTTATGCGAAATTTGGTGAGTGACCTTGAACTCTCCCACTCACTCACTCTCTCAAGTTCACTGTCTTTAGGTAAACCAGCTTCCTCAACAACTGGTACATCACCTTCATCACTCTCATCACTGTCATGTTCTCTCGCAAATCCCAGGAATTGCTCTTCTTTCTCACTCTCATGGCCATAATCACTCGACTTATAAATTACTGGAGTCGTCACTGACTATATCATCAACAATATACTTGGCATCAGCACGCTCATATAGTCTCAATGTCGTCTCAATACCTCCGGGAGATAACACATTTAGGCGATGGCGTCGGGGTAAGGCGCGACGAACTAGCAAGGGCGTCGTAGGAAGCACGGTATCGGACACAGCGGAATCACTATTTGGCGTACTGTCCATGATGGCGTCGGGGTAGATACTGTTGCTGTGGCGTCGTTTACGCCTGGTGGCGCCACCTACCGTCCCATGATACCAAAAATGTACGCGCGGCATTCGAAAGCACGCACGCAAGCAATGGGCGTTCAAGAGCCCTTCCGGGTTGCGCGGGCCGAGGTTGTTATGGGCGTTCAAGAGCCCTTCCGGGTTGGAGGGGTTAAAGTGACTAAAGTCACCCTCCATTCACAAAATGTTGTAACAATTGGACTTAAACTGTTGTGGGTTGTAAATTTGTGAAAAGCAACTTCAAGGAAGTGAACTGCAAGATATCCGCACATATGGCTTCAAACTAGATGATTTCTGCTTTTAAAATAATTACAGTACTGTACACTGGTTTAGATACAGGGTTGTTCAGGTCTGGGACCGTGGAGGAAGCTAACCAAACGGACAGACCTAGAAAAATGTAACATAAAGTACGGTACTGTACCGAAATTTTGATCTGATTATCTACAGTATCCATTGCCAATTTGCCAGATACCTTGATTCCCATGAAGGTGGTTACAAATGAATTGCCGGCAAGAATGTAGGGACAAACTGGATTTTAGGTCACGTATGGGATATAATGTTCTAAATGTATACTACAGTATAGCTTTGTCATAGAGTATTAGTCACCACAATATATGTCTTTACCGCTGCATATTAAATTATTTTTCCTTAAGACTTTGTGGGTTAAATAAGGGTGATGGCGGCCATCTTGGATCAGCTGAGAACTAATATTTTTAATTTTTGTTACCGTAGTTTTAGTATTTTGTCATAGTCATATTCTATATCAATACTAACCCAGCGGGGGTCTGGGGGAGGCAGCCCCCAGGTTAGGTTAGGTTAGGTTAGGTTAGGGTAATGACAAAATATGGTTTTAGGGGGCATGTTTTAATATTGCAAAATAATGGGTAAATATGAATTTCCAGAAGGAAAAACACCTTAAAACACACTAATCAATGAAGGAACTGGTGACAAAGGGGATTATAATACAAAAATCATATACGTGACCTAAAATCCAATTTGACCGAATGTAGTTACCGGGTGTACCGCCAGTCTTGTTTACACTACACGGGACGCTCACCATCATGTTCCCGTCTATAAATTTTGACTGCCTTTGGATACAAAAATACATTACCCTAACCAAACAACCTAACCTAACCTAGTATTATAGATTTATAAGTATTTATTTTATTATAAGTATTTATAGATGATTTATGTTGTATGTCGGTAGTGGTAGCCTACACCCGGTAACTACATCCATCCCGAATTGCCTTCTAATTTCTAACATAATTCCACTTAGCACTTTTCGAACCTAATTCAAACTAGGCCTAGAACATTTCAAACTTAATTCCAACAATCTAGTTTTTGGCCTTTTCGAACTTACTGACGTTTACTTGGATTTTTTTTTTAAACGTACCTGTTTCAAACCATGCACTATCAACATGTACTTTTTACCACGTACCGGTACGTATTTCCAACTAAATTTTATATTACATACGATCCTATTGCCAAGTCCCTTTTCAAAATCGGAAAATTGGTTCGTGGGAAACAAGTTCGCAGCTTTTCCAACCTATTTCCACGTACGGTACCTATTTCCCAAAACTAGCACAAACTTATTGTACACGTACCACTTTTCCCCTCCCGTACAGAAGGGTTTAATCATAATACAAATAAAGGAAGTAGCCAGCAGGAAGTGTCTAGGCCTACAGAAAAATATAAATAAAATAATACGGATTTAGGAGCAACAGGAGCTGCCTCACAAACATGTTGTGCTACATCGACGACCTAGTAAATTATATTGACAGTGGTAACTGTGTGGACATAAACTATCTGGACTGCGAAAAGGCCTTTGATCGGGTTCCCCACCAGAGACTTCACACCAAACTGGAGGCAATGGGAATAGGTGGAAATATCCTGAAGTGGATCAAGGCATTCCTTTCAGATAGGTTCCACAGGGTTACCATAAGGAACTCCCCGTCGGATTGGCTGCCGGTGATGAGTGGAGTTCCTCAAGGATCAGTGCTGGGCCCAATTCTCTTCTTGATTTATATTAATGACCTTGTTACCAACCTCGAATCAGCAACTAGTCTTTTTGCAGACGACGCAAAGATATACAAAACCATCAGGACAAACGCAGACGTCGAGACCCTTCGGAGAGACATGGAGAGATTGAACGAGTGGAGCAGGAAATGGCTCCTAACATTTAACGCAGACAAATGCAAGACTATGCACATTGGGCATAATAACCCGAAAGAGGACTACCAGCTACGCGGGACAACACTCCAGAAATCTTCAAATGAAAAAGACTTGGACATTATTATATCCTCAGACCTAAAATCCTCAGCACATGTCGCTAAAATCGCTGCACAAGCAAATAGTCGTTTGGGCATAATTAACCCCTTATTGGCGGCGCTCGACTTAAGTCGTGCACCAATTTGCAGCAAGTTAGGAGCATTATTAAGGCTTTTAAAGGGTTAAAATCGAGTGCAAATGGCCGGGAGCACAGCGGGCCAGACAGCCGACTCCCAGGGCTTACCGCCGCCCATTAACTCATGTTCCCTGTGTTCTCGAGAGGCCGGCAGTGTAGCCAGTAGTGAGTATAGCTGGGAAAAATATACCGATATATGCTAAACTCCCATGTTCGTGGCATCACTGCAAGAGAACCACGAGTGCTACGTAGCTCGTTCTGGTCTCATTTTGAAGCTTTTAGTGCCTAGTTTTTTGCTAAATAATTTTGTTTTCATGCAGATGCTTGATTTACCATGCAGGAGGGCCTGAATATGCCCAAATGAGCCCAAAACACCCCGCTAGACAAGGGTTAAGAGGAACTTCTCCATATTGGACAAAGAAATCCTTGTACCACTCTCTCTATGTGTCACTGGTGCGCCCGATCCTCGATTTTGGTGTCCAATGTTGGTCACCCTACCTAATCAAGGACATACAGACTATTGAGAGGGTGCAGCGAAGAGCAACCAAGATGGTCCCAAACCTAGAAGAATTACCCTACGAAGAAAGGTGTAAGCATCTTGGCCTCCAGACACTAAGTGACCGCAGAAAACGAGGGGACATGATAGAAACATACAAACTTCTACATGGCTTTGAGGACATACCATACACCAGGTTTTTCCAGAAAAATAACAACCACCTACAGGGCCACTCGCTGAAACTCTCCAAACCAAACCACTGGAGAACGACACTGAAGGAGAATTGGTTCTCTATCAGTCATCGACGAGTGGAACGCACTCCCAGAGTGTGGTTACAGCGCCAACGATTGCCACTTTTAAAGCCAGATACGACAAACATAACAACATAACCTAGTTAATATAACTGGTGATGGGCTGGTCTATCAGAGTGAGACCTGAGCGATCTCTGCCATACCCATAGCTTACTCTGACTGTTCCTTTTACTTATATATTTTCTAGATCTCGAGTGACGGCGTCTCTTCCGTGGATTGACCTCCCAATCTACCAAGATTGGAAGCTAAAGCGTCACATTATTCCTTTGCCCCTCAACTTTCTCTTCATAATTACTGAGGGGCACAGGGCCCTGGGTGGGGCTTTGGTTTCCCGGGCATTTACGCACCCTCTCAGCTCCCCGCCATGGAGTGGCTTCGGTCACCCAGGCTTTATTGTGGTTGGCAGGGAGGGTTCTGTGGGGGCGCTCGTTTATGGCCTTGGCCTTACTCGGGGCCTTGGGGCTGTTCGGCCAGGCAGCATGGGGAACAACAACCTAGTTAATATTGGCTGACCAGTCTTTGGAGGTGGGGTTCACAGAAGAAGCCTGCTTCTTAACCCTCTCCAACATATGACGCGATTTTGAGCCTATTAGGGATACTTTAAAACCTTTGCTACCATCAGGGGTATTTAGAAACCTTTAGTTTAGTAACTTCAACCTCTGCAGTTGTCTTTGAGTTAGCTGTGGGCAGAAAACTAATTTTGGAGAAGTAATTATAAGAGTGAGAGAACTCTATTTCTTATTGCTAATCTGGCAACCTCTGCATCATATGAGTCTGAAGGGGTTAATTCCCCACTATCATTCAATAGGTAAGCAAATGGTCAATATAGGCTACAGGAGACGCAACAATATAGGTAGCAAATTTATAATGGTAGGTTTGGGTTCCTATCATCATATGCTTCATTTCTATATACTTTTTATCCCCGGGAAAAAAAAAAAAAAAAAAAAAGCATGGAATTTTTTTTTTTTTTTTTCCCCTTGGGATTAGCATATTATTTTATTTTGTTTGGTCATTAACCTAACCAAAATGCCTAACCTAACCTAACCTAATAGCCCCCAAATACATTTAGGTTAGGTTAGGTTAGGTTAACCCTTTATTGGCAGCGCGCAACTTATGTCGTATGAAAGAAATTTGGAATAAGTGGCGGTTCACAACTTATGTCGTGTGCCATTTTCAGCACGTAATGTTGCAGAGAGAGAGAGCTGAGCGGTGTGAGGAGCGTAGTAAGGCTATGACCGTCGCACACCACCGCGGTGGGCCAACTGAAGTGAAAACCACCCTCCCTTCTCCCTTCACACTCGCTACACAGGGAATTATGTAGGGAAAGTACCTAATTACATGATTTTTGCACTCGTGTTGCGCGATCGTTGCAAGAAAACTAGCGGTCGTACAAGGATGGTTGGGGTGTCATTGGAAAGCTCTGTTTATGCCCTTTCAGGGATAGATACTTGTTTTACGCTCTGGGTCTTATTTAGGCATGAAAATGATCACGTAAACAACCCTATTTAGGGTAAAAACACCCCGCTGGGCGGTACATATAAATTACCGCCTAGGCCGCTCGTTAGGTGTTACCGTAATGAAAAAAAAAAACATCCCAAGAAAAAAATTAAAAATCCCAGAGTTTGTTCTTTTTTTCCCGGGGATAAAAAGTATAGATAATATTCAAGGACACTAGTGCGACGTTATGAGAAACAATTTATTAGGGAAAATAGGCACCAATACTTACTTGGTCATACTTGGTAGAATTCCGTCCTCTGTGGACGCAGCTAAAGTGGACCTCCGCTGCAGCCAGGCAGCTCCGCAATTCCCTCGTTCCGTCTATTTACTAACGAGTTGGATGCGGTGCTGGGATATCCTGGTATTGGGGGCTCGTCTGGTACTGTAGCCAGCCATCGGTCCAGCTGACGCTTGAAGGAGTCTGTCGTGACTCCCGTCAGTTCCCGGACGGCCTTTGGTACAGTATTGAAGAGACGAGCCCCATTTTTGCTGAAATAGATTCGCCATATTTTTCTCTATATAGCCTAGTCCGCATGGAGGATTTTCGTTATCAACAAATTGAAAAATACCCACTTCACAGACAAATACACCAAAAATATAAGTCAAAGCGTGGGTGTGAGGGCGGCAGCCCCCACCTATTATACTAGGATAGGTTAGGTAATGTTGTTAGGTTAGGCTAATGTCCTTTCAAAGGGGTATAGGCTAGTAAACACTAGGATTATAGGATAGCCTATACCCGGGTCCCGGTCAGAGGTAAGAAGAAGAAGACTAGAAGAGTCCTGCAGCTGCAGTAGTCTCCTTGAATGCTACCAAAGTATATAGAAATGAAGCATAGGCATAGCCTAGGCCTATGATGATAGGAACCCAAAATTACCATTAGAAATGTGCTAGGCTACCTATATTGTTGGGTCTCCTGTATATTAACCAAATAAATTAAATATAGCCTAGGCCTATCAACAAATTTACAAAACTCACAAACAGGCACCTACTGAATAGGCTAGGCTATGTCAATGTCCACTCCTTGTCAATACACTGTGGAGAATGACAAATGCACTCACTCACACTCCCTCCCTATCCCCTTCCTCATTGTAGCAGGATTTTGTCTACACCTTTGCACAATCACTCTCCTTGACTAAATGACATAACAGCTGTACAATTGTTTAATGTGCTTTAGCCTATATATCATTACCATCAATTTATCATGCCTTTGTGCTTAGGACTATTTGGGTTAATTGTACGTAATTATATACCTTTTAAACTTCATACAAAATAGAATAACTTAAATTAGTCTAGTCCTATGGGTGCTACAAAAAATGTGACAGGTCTTTCGAGGTCACTCAAAATGTTAGCTTTAGCTGATCCAGAAGCTAAACCAGGAACAATAGCCTAGGCTCTTCATTTAAAAAAAGCTATTAGGCCTATAGCTTTTCCATATTAGCCTCTCTTATAGCTAGCCTGGAACCCATAAGTGCTATAGCTCAAGTGGAAATTAGCTAAAAACCCGCGATATGTCCAAATTTTCGTATACTTTTCATCATCCCGATTCGTCTGTGGGATCGAACTTTACTCTTTAATTGGGCTTTCTCGGCAATAAATCCCTTAATTTCGGTAAATATCCATGAACATAGCTTCAGAAATCCCTCATGCGCCCTCCCATATACCTGACATAGTATATTGAGCGGTAATAAACTCACTATATATGTATTTTGATGTAGATCAGTGCCCCTTTTCACCCCTCCAGGAAGAGACTTGCATAAGGGACTGAATCATAGCGGTTGACAGGGAATCGAAACCCCTTTACATTTTCTACACTTTATCTATATTTATATTTTCTTCCATATTTCTATGGGTTTATATATTAATTTTGCCTATATATATGGCAAGTTAGTTCATGAATTATGCTACTGTATTCCTAAAATAACCGATTCAATGTTTCAGAGCTTGTGGTGAAGCACAATAGGCGCCATATTGCCTCTCCAAAATAACAAATTCGCATAAATGTTAAACTAAATGCCTTCACATATATGATTAAAACTCGCTAGAATAATGCTGCAATGTATATAACAACCAACAATGGCATAATCGTTTGCATAAGTCAATACATATGGTAAATTAGGCGTCATTTATGCTTCACTTGTAGCTATCCAGTTTGATCATCTGGCAACGGAAATGTGATGTTGAATGCATTCCCAAGGACAGCGAAGACGAATTAGATTTTAAATAAATTCGTCTATACTGCAGACACCTTGCACTATTTGGAATGCAGATAATCGGTCACATTGAAGAGAAAATACTATTGTTTGTGTTGAAACACTAGTTTAAATATTAATACAACTATTACATTGTATAACATTTACACCATATGAAAACAATGTCAGTTTTAATTCAATATTACAACCAGACAAGGAAATATATTTTTTTCATGGTGTACAGTCGCTATAAAAAGTTCCTGCTCAGTTCAATGGGGAGCCTGTAAAAAGCTGTTCTCGGGCAGATGGTAGGCCCTATGCGGCGCTCCATTTATTTTTACCATTAGGTTCATTATGCCTCGATCTGTAGACCTACTAAGACAGATTGACTGCATATTGGCATAATTTATTATCAAATAGTATATTGAATGGAACATAAAACCTGAAATATAGTCCAGGGGTGCTCATAAAGTCCATTTTTGCTCAAGTTGTGATTGGTGACAAGAAATGAGTCTCGCAACCTTCAAACATTTTGCCAGGGCCCACAATAGTCGTCTATAATCCTTACCGAATTTAATCCTTATTATATTGGATGGCCTTTATGAGCAAATGTAAGCTTTTGGATGAGCTCGATGAACATGTGCCGCATTTCAAGCCTTTAATATTATTATAACATGACTTGAACACATTCGTAACTCGACTAGAACACATACTGCACGCTTATAAACAGGAACATAATTTTTGCTATAAAGAATATACTTAATGTGAGATCCCTTCCTAGTGAGTTGCAAAGAATTACAGTACTATATAAGCGACCAAGGTATGAATTCTAATATGCAATTCTGTTCATACCTAATGCAAGCTATACCGTTATGGTGTAGCTGCACCTATAGCCTACTTACTCCTTATAATTACTCTCACTCTCACTCTCACTCTTATAATTACTTCTCCAAAATTAGTTTTCTGCCCACAGCTAACTCAAAGACAACTGCAGAGGTTGAAGTTACTAAACTAAAGGTTTCTAAATACCCCTGATGGTAGCAAAGGTTTTAAAGTATCCCTAATAGGCTCAAAATTGCGTCATATGTTGGAGAGGGTTAAGAAGCAGGCTTCTTCTTCTTACTCCACTTGCAGGGTTTTCTCCAGGTGAAGCTCCAGGATGGAACTACAGTATACTGTATATGCTGAGCAATTCTTGGTATGATTGATAAATTTTCCTCCACCAGGTCACATTATCTTTCCCTAGCTCTCCTCCACTTGGGGTTACATCTATAAAAACCACCATGTGCACAGTGTAAAAATTTGGGAGGTAAACCATGTTCTCAAATAGCTCAAGTTTTATCTATCTATGTAGCCTACTGTATTGCCAGACGCCCTAATCCTCGAGGGGGTGCCCACTAATAAATTAAATTTCCTTAACCCGGCAAGCGCGATAGGCCTCACGGAAGGCTTCCTATAGGGAACGCGATAGGCCTCACGGAAGCAAGACCATAAAAAAAGCCTTCCCCCCAAAAAAAGGGCCTATCAAAACAAAGGATTTTGTCTCTAGGTGAGATAATTCCCCTCTAGTACTCATCCATGTGTTTCTCACCCCTCCCCCTCCCCTCCTTCCCCACCTTATTCCCCCCTCCCCCCCCTCCTCAATTATCACCTATTTATCCACTTATTATCATCATTTATCGGTTATTTTTCTCTCCCGCGATAATGTAGCACAAGTGGGTTGCATAAAAGATCGTTATGCAACACCCAGACACCGGCACACACCGCCCCGCTCGTCTCAGTTGACTCCCAGACAGCGAGAGGGGAGGGCTGCCTGTGGCTCTCTCTTGCCTGAGATTATGACCGGGTGGCCAATATCTTCGTTTTTCACCACCCAAATGCTTTTCCCACTTATTTTAGCACTCTTGAAGGTTCATATATACATCATATATGTAAAATAAAAGCATACCGAAAACAAATAATGGTTTATATTGTAAATATAACGAATTCTGTCAGAATCCAGGGCTAGAAATGCACAAATAACTACCCTAGCACCTAGGTCTATATCGCGCTTGTCAGGTTAATGCACCTGTCAGTCGGCAGCCCACCTCACACCCAACATCCCTTTCAATCATATGCTTCTCAACTGTATCCTTGCACCTCACTCTCTGTCTGCCTCTTCCTCTCTGCCCTTCCACCTCACTCTCATACACACTTTTAGTCAGCCTCTTTCTCTCTGCCCTTCCACCTCACTCTCATACACACTTTTAGTCAGCCTTTTCCTCTCTGCCCTTCCACCTCACTCTCATACACACTTTTAGTCATTCTCATTTGCTATACAGTATGTTCCAAATTATCACACCAGCTCAAGGTGTTCCTCTTTATACTCTCCAGCACGTTCACTTCCACACCACAACGCTCTCGTACTTTCTCATTTGTCTGTCTATCTCTCCATGCAACTTCAGAAGAACTTTTTAAGTACAGTAACTCGTTTCATGTCTCTCTTACAATGTCCATACTTCATTCCCATATGTCAACATCAGGATTACCACACTATCATGCAGTGATTTCTTTACTTCCATGTCACTACTTTCAACATTCCTACAGCTTTCTTCCCCTGCTGTACCCTCTCTCGCACTTCATCCTCTATACTCCCAGCAAGATGGCGGGAGGATTGAAGGAGGCGAGCGTAGCTCTCTCCCTGTGTATCATCCTTCTCAACATCCAGAGGGGCTGTGCTGATATACAGGTGCAGAGGGGACCGGTAGTATACCAGGTCAACACTGAACAAGTATTGAGGGACCTCGTCACACAGAAATCACACACAAGTGAAATTTCTGTCACCATTCCTGCCTGGGCAGCTACATTCATCGGGAAACCGCAGCGTCTTAGCAAACAGTCTGACACAACCTCGCTACATCACCTACTGTGATACACTCTAATAAGCTGTGGAGATATAGAGACCAACCCAGGCCCCAGCTCAACGTTGAAGAAACCTCACCACAAATCAAGTAAGGAAGACACCGACATTTCAACAGTCCCTAGCAGAATTTTTTTTTATAACAAACTGGCACCAGAACCTCCCCTCTCGCTCACTCACACACACAAGCCAGGCCGCCAGCCAGCCACCACCTCAACGTCACCATCCTCACAACACAACTACCCTCAACGGTACCATCACTACCACAGATATCGGCGACCCAAGCAGCGCAACATGCAACCAAAACAACTAAAAAAGCAGGTAGCACTCGCAAACACATCACCAGTGAAGCAGCAACAACGGCCAAGGAAAGCAACAATAGCAAACAACCACATCAGTGCCACCGCGCCCGCGGGGAGGTACAGCTAGGGGTGGGGGTGGGTCAAGGACAAGGAGCAACCCCAGCTGATCGGCACGGACCAAACCACACCTCCAGACGTACGAAAAACAGTAAGAGGAAATTATGTATAGTCTGTAATATTGGATTCAACAATAGGATTGGTGATGGGCTGGTCTATCAGAGTGAGAACTGAGCGATCTCTGCCATACCCATAGCTTACTCTGACTGTTCCTTTTACTTATATATTTTCTAGATCTCAAGTGACGGCGTCTCTTCCGTGGATTGACCTCCCAATCTACCAAGATTGGAAGCTAAAGCGTCACATTTTTCCTTTGCCCCTCAACTTTCTCTTCATAATTCACCCAGGGCCCTGGGTGAGGCTTTGGTTTCCCGGGCATTTCCGCACCCTCCTCAGCTCCCCGCCATGGAGTGGCTTCGGTCACTCAGGCTTTACTGTGGTCGGCACGGAAGGTTCTGTGAGGGCGCTCGTTTATGGCCTTGGCCTTGCTCGGGGCCTTGGGGCTGTTCGGCCAGGCAGCTTGGGGAACAACAACAACAACAACAACAACAACAATAGGAGTACACTTTTACAATGTAACAGTTGTAATGAAATTGTACATAACCGATGTACTTACATTAACAGTAGAAACGAAGTTGAATGTGTTAAATGTAGGACTGCAGCTGTACAAAATCACACACACATTTATGATATTTGTGAAACACTCATAACATGACGACAGAGGATCCAAAACTGTGTAAAGTGTAAAACTGTAGCTCACATGAAGTCCATTTCTAAGAAAACCAACAGTAAAGAACATGAGTTTTTATGCAATAAGTGTGCCTTGCATTTATTACCGTATGTTAATGTAAATGTACCATATGACAACTCAGAATCCAGCCAGGACGCTTTCAAAGATGAATATGGAGTTTTCACCAACAAAGGGTGCCATTTTATCCACATCAACGCCAGATCAATGTATTATAGTGTCAGAAATAAAATTATTAGGTGATAAGACCAAAGCTTCAATAATTGCAATTACAGAAACCTGGCTGGATTATAGTATAAACGATGGTGAAATAAACATTCAAGGTTTCAATATGGTTCGTAATGATCGTAACAGACAAGGGGGTGGAGTATGTCTGTATGTAAAAAATAACCTCACACACACAATTAGGAAATACCTCAATGTAGAAAACCACAAAGCACTTTGGATTGACTTACACCTGCCTAGGACAAAACCCATCACAATTGGAGTGTGCTATAGGCCACCAGACGACACACAATTCTTAAACAAATTTGAACGAACTTTGTCATTACTAGACCCCCGGAATAAATCTATTATACTAGGGGATTTTAACTTGTGTTACAAACAACAAAATAATAGGCTTGTACGAGAATACAGGCACATACTGACAATGCACAATCACAAACAACTCATCACAACCCCCACACGTATCTCTGATAACTCTTCTACAATATTAGACCATGTAAATTGTTACAGAGAGGACAAAATATCACAATCAGGGGTTATACAAACGGGAATAAGTGATCACCTCGTCACATATTGTACACGTAAAACTCAAAAATTTACCCTAGAGAATCACAAGGTCATTAGAACAAGGTCACTCAGAAACTACAACAAAGATTTTGTTTTGGACATTTTATGGAATACAGATTGGTCTCCAGTGTTTGGAAATACAAACGTTAATGACGCATGGGTTGGCTTCAGAGCCATCATCACAAACATCCTAGACGAAATAGCTCCTCTGAAAGACATACGAATTAAAGCAAGGTCAGACCCATGGATCAACAATGACATACTACACCATCTGGAACATAGAGACAATCTGTTAAAAAGGCTAGTGAAACATAGACAGGATCAAGGACTGAAACATGAGTTCAACAGGGCTAGGAATAAACTAAGTAGGAAAATTAAATCAGCGAAATCTAATTATTTCCACAATAAGGCAGAGGAATATCAGAGTAACCCAAAAAAACTATGGAGGCACTTAAAAACAACGGGCTACAGCAACAAGGCAAGGGATTCATCTAACACTAATATTACTCTCAAAATTAATGATCAGGTTTGCCATGATGAACAACAAATTTCAACCTACTTCAACTCCTTCTTCACCTCCATAGCAAACAACATAGCACAGAACCTACCGCAACCTCTCAACAAATACACCACAACAACTGCCACCTTTCAAAATGTCTACAGGGACAAAGGCATACACCCGAACTCTTTTGGATTGCAAAATGTTACACCAATATACGCATTTGAGGAGCTCTCTAACCTAAATGTACATAAAAGCACAGGACCAGACAAAATTCCTGCCAAATTTCTACAAGATGGAGCAATTAGTATAGCAGGTCCCCTAACCCACATCATCAACCTGTCAATTAACACAAACACTGTACAGTACCTGCTGAACTGAAGGAAGCTATTGTAACCCCTCTATTCAAGAAAGGAAATAAATTAGATGTTAGTAACTACAGACCAGTTAGCATATTATGTATTGTATCAAAAATCCTTGAAAGAGCTGTATACACCCAAATTGAACACTACCTCAAAGAAAATAATCTATTCTATAAGTTTCAATCAGGTTTCAGAGGCATGTACTCGACAGACTCCTGTCTCATCCATTTAACAGATCACATTCGTAATGAAATGTCTAAAGGTAACTACACCGGTATGGTTCTTCTTGACCTACAAAAAGCGTTTGATACAGTAGGCCATAATATCCTATGTAATAAACTACAAGCAATGGGCATTGGGTCAGTGAACTGGTTTAAATCTTATCTTAGTGGTAGAACACAAAGAGTCAAAATTGAGGATAATCTTTCTGATCCTATGCCAATTAACTGTGGGGTCCCGCAGGGAAGCATCCTTGGTCCCTTACTCTTTTTCTGTTATGTGAACGACATGGAGCTGAGCGTATATTGTAAATTATTACTGTATGCTGACGACAGTGTGCTTCTGGTTTCAGGAAAAGACCCAATAAGTATTGCCGCCTCACTTTCCAAAGAACTAGAATAGTGTAGTGATTGGCTAGTGGACAATAGACTATCTCTTCACCTGGGCAAGACAGAAGCCATCATATGTGGAACAAAACGCAAATTGAAAGACATTGAGGGCTTCTCGGTCAACTGTAATGATATTCCCATAACAACAGTGTCACAAGTGAAATATCTCTGACTAAAACTGGACTCGACTCTATCAGGTGAAACAATCTTGGAATCGATCCTGAGTAAATGTAGAGCACATATTAAATACCTGTATAGACAGGTGGGATGCTTGCCAGCGGCGACCAAAAAGACCCTATGCCAAGTGCTTGTTCAATGTCATTTTGACTATTCTGTGTCATCCTGGTACTCTGCATCATCTAAATCAGCAAAGCACAAACTTCAGGTCACTCAAAATAAAATGGTTAGGTTCATGCTGAACCTAGGACCCAGATCGCATATTGGACAGGAACAACTTCAGTCACTTGGTATGCTCAATGTCTCTGACAGGGCCAAACAAATCAGACTCATAAATGCCTTCAAGATATTTTATGATAGGGCTCCAGAGTATTTAACCCTCTCACAACCATATGACGCAGAGGTTGCCAGATTAGCAATACTAAATAGAGTTCTCTCACTCTTATAATTACCTCTCCAAAATTAGTTTTCTGCCCACAGCTAACTCAAAGACAACGGTGTTTCTAAATACCCCTGATGGTAACAAAGGCTTTAAAGTATCCCTAATAGGCTCAAAATTGCGTCAAGAACGTGAGAGGGTTAAAGAGTAATTTTGTTAAAGCAAATGAGAGGATTGGACCCAATACAAGGAATAGGATGTATAATTTTACGGTCCCGAGAATCCAAGGACAGGGTAAGCTAACATTCTTCTTCACTGCCATCAAAGACTGGAACAACCTACCCCAGTCAGTCCGTGAAAAGAGAACACTGTGTTCCTTCAGACGTAGCTTGAAGGAGCACCTGAACCGGACAGCTGCGAGAAGGGAGCACCAAGCTTATGTCTACTACTAAATACGACATAAGAGATAGGCAAACAAACTGAAATGATTACTGAAATATTTTGACCAGTCCAACTATAGAATGTAAGGTATCTTAATATAACCCCCTAGAAATACTTTCTCTAAAGTATCTATTTTTTTTTTATCCCCCCCTTTTTTCCCCAGCTAACCTAATCCCACAAGGACCCCAATGGAAATATGCCTAACGGCCTTATTGAGCTATCCTTTGTTGGAATTATGCAAAGCTGGTACATGTCATATTTGTAACATATTATGTGGTACCAACATTAAAATGCTAACTGAATAAATATTATTATTATTATTATTATTATTATCTGTGTTCATCACACTATCCAAATACATAATTGAGCAGACATTTTCCATTACCTGACCATTCAACCTCACCTCACGGCTCACACTGTGAATGTATCCCTCTGAAAGACCATAACCTTACTCTTCAACACTTTTACATTCAGGTTCCATTCACACATAATTCTTCAAACATATTAACCAGATCATGAACTCCCACTCATCAGAACTGTATCATCAGCAAACAGCAGCACAGGCAACATCCACTCTCTCCTTTCACTTATCAGGGATACTCAGACATCCACTGCTCTTCCTGTGTATTCTTTTATTTCATTAAGTGTTGTTTCCACATAGCGATTTTGATAAGTTGATTTGACTTTATATTGTCATTGTCCCAGTGGTGTCCCAGATGGTGTGGTGAAAGTATGGAAAGATCATTTTAGTAGCTTAGCTGTAAAGAGTAGGGGGAAGGCAAAAATCTCATCCATAGGAATGGAGAGAGGTAGAATAAACAGGGTAGTTGAAAGCCAGATAAGCAGAGAAGAAGTAAAAGAAGCAATCAATAGACTTAAAATGGGCAAAGCTGCTGGAGTAGATAACATCCCAGGTGAAATGCTGAGATATGGAGAAGAAGCTGTTGACATAATGCATAGGTTATGTAAATTAGCATGGGAAAAGGAAAGTGTACCAGAGGACTGGAGGAAAGCAGTGATAGTACCCTTGTACAAAGGGAAGGGTAGTAAAGAAGAGTGTAAGAATTATAGGGGAATTAGCTTGCTTAGCATACCTGGAAAGGTACACGCAAGAGTAGTAACACAGAGGCTACAGAAGATAACGGATGACAAAATAGGCGAGGAGCAGGGAGGTTTCAGAAAGGGCAGGGGCTGCGTTGACCAGATAGCCTCAATGCGATTGTTGGTAGAGAAGTATCTGGCCAAAAACAGAAAACTCTATGCAGCATTCATGGATTTGGAAAAAGCCTACGACAAAGTAGACTGGGAGGGCCTGTGGGATGTGTTAACAGTATATGGTGTGGGAGGAAAGTTGCTAATGGCAGTAAAATCTTTTTATAGGAATGCAATGGCAAATGTGAAGGTAGGGGATAAGTTAAGTCAAAGTTTTGAGGTCAATGTAGGTGTAAGACAGGGATGTGTCATGTCAGCTTGGTTGTTCAATATATACATGGATGGAGTGATTAGGGAATGTAGGGCTGTATCAATGGGTGTGGGAGCTAGACTGGAATCAGAGGGAAGAACATGGAAGATTTTAACATGCCTATATGCGGACGATGCAGTCCTGTTGGCGGAAAATGATGAAGAACTTCAGAGAGTGGTCACTGACTTTGACAGGGTATGTGAAAAGAGAAAGTTAAAGGTCAATGTAGGGAAATGTAAGGTAATGGTGTTTGAGAGAAGAATGCATGAAACTATAGATTTTAAGGAACAATATAGAATCAAGAAAGAACACAAGAAAAGTTGTAAAATAAAATTGAAAAATGAAGTACTAGAAGAGGTTGAAAGTTTCAAGTATTTGGGAGCTGTACTATGCAAATATGGTAAAATGGAGAGTGAGATAAAAGAGAGAAAAATGCAAGGGAGAAAAGTGATTGGAGAACTTGATAGTATTCTCAAAGGAAGAATGGTTAGCCAGGAAGTCAAAAAGTCACTGAGAAACAGTGTGCTGCTCCCAACACTCTCGTATGGAAGCGAGACATGGACGGCAAGTGACGAGGACCTCTTCAAACTAAGAGCTGTGGAGATGAGCTTTTTCAGAATGGCAGCTGGCATGAATAGGCTAGATGGGCCAAGTAATAGGGAAGTGTACGAGTCCTTTGGAATGGAAGAGCAGGCTTTGGGCATTGATTGTGGTGTGGTTGAGTGGATAAAGAGAAGTACTTTGAGGTGGTATGGTCATGTTCAGAGAATGGATGAAGACAGAATGCCAAGAAAGATATATGGGAGTCAGGTGAGTGGAACCGCTAGTAGTGGAAGACCACCTATGGTATGGGAAAAGAAAGTGGAAAAATATATTGAAGAAAAACTTCCACATAGTGGAAGGGGCATTGTGGCACGGGCAAAGGAGGCATGTCTTGACAAAGTAGCTTGGAGACGTTTCTGTCATGGCCATCCTCTAGTGGGGGTTTCCCAGGGGGAAGCAAGGCGTCGGAGATGATTGTCCCAGTTTTGGTTTGTTTAGTTTGCAAGTTTTACATATTAATTTCTTTCATGACTCCATCCATACATATACTGTATAAACTGAACAACCATGGGGAAATCACACACCCTTGCTTTAACCTAATCAAAGTACTGTACTCTCTCTGTTCATCCTCTTTATGTACTGCCGCTCATGAACCATCGCACATGCTCTTCACCCCTTTCAGCAACATACCAACCCTCCGAGACGGATCTCATCTCACCCTGGCCATTTCGGGGGCCCGAGCATCTGGATGGTCTACTAGTCTCAGGACTGCTCGGCCAGACAGTCTGGGGAACTACAACAACAACTTACCAACTACGACGGGTGCCCAACTCCGAAAGGAGTTGAAGTAGGGGAGCTATCCCCCCGCCAAAGGCGGCTTTCTAGGGCCTTTCCTAGCTGATGCTGAGAGGATTGGGTTCTAATCATGTGGTGATGGGCTGGTCTATCAGAGTGAGAGCTGAGCGATCTCTGCCATACCCATAGCTTACTCTGACTGTTCCTTTTACTTATATATCTTCTAGATCTCAAGTGACGGCATCTTTTCCGTAGATCGACCTCCCTACTGCCAACCTAAAAGTTGGCAGATTGGGAGCCAAAGCGTCACATTTTTCCCTTGCCCCTCAACTTTCCCTTCATAATTGCTGAGGGCCTTGGGTGGGGCTTTGGTTTCCCGGGCGTTTCCGCGCCCTCCTCAGCTCCCTGCCTTAGAGTGGCTTCGGTCACCTGGGTTTTGTTAGTGGTAAGCAGGGAGGGTTTTGTGGGGGCGCTCTATGGCCTTGGCCTTGCTCGGGACCTTGGGGCTGTTCGGCCAGGCAGCCTGGGGAACAACAACAACAACAACAACCAACTACTCTGTATATTCTCAATATTTTCCACAAACCTTCCCTCAAGTCCATGAATGCAGTATAAAATGTCTGTCCCATCTCCAGATATTTGACACTCACAAATGCACATAATTCGTGGTGCAATGCATAAGTGTGTTGATTTTCGGCGTGAGCGTCCTGGGTTCGAATCCCCGGACTGCCACATGTGTTTGTTAATTTCATTAATCGAGTTTAGGAGTATAGTTGGTTAGTGGAGAGAACATAATAATTAATCAGTTTCATAGAGTAGATGCTGATTTGACAAGTGATCATAGAATCTGTTACAACAATGGTAGGCCATGATCCTACAGACATTGGGTACCTTGGAAGCAGTTGAAGGGTCTCTTCAAGTCACTGTTGAGTGTCCAAGTTTCAAAATCATGCAACAGGACAGGGAGCATCAGGGGCATCAAGATCTATTACTTCACCCTTCTGCAAAGGAAATTTACCTGTAGTGAGTGAATAATATGATGCAGAAACAGCGGTTTCATATTATACATATTATACCAGCCGTCCGGCTGGCTCAGTTGACAGCGTGCCTGATTCCCATCTCGAGGTCTCGCGTTCAATCCCTGCTCAGATTGAAAAGTTTTTCTGGGATATAGCTGGTGGTTACCATCTCCCCATGAGCAAGGGGGATGGGTAATGGTCTCTGGTAGACTAAAGAAAGCCAAGCGCTTGTGAATCCTCGAAGGAGGAGATACGGGCGCTATATAAGTAACCAGACGATTATTATTATTTTATTATTATTAACCCTCTCGCTATCCTGTGGACTCGGGGGTTGCCGTTTAGCATTCGGAAATAGAGTTCTCTCAATCACCTCTCCAAAATTAGTTTTCTGCCCACATCTCACTCTAAGACAACTGCAGAGGTTGAAGTAACAAAACTAAAGGTTTCTAAACACCCCTGATGGTCACAAAGCCTTTTAAGTAGCCCAGAAAAAGCGCAAATTGAGTCCTGTGCGTGAAAGGGTTAATTATCGATAAATCAGTTGCTAAGGAGCACACACAGTGGGTGATCAAAGGGAAGGCAGAAAGTGTGAACCAGGTCAGTCAGTACCCTAGTTGATCTGACTTTGACCTGGTTCATACCTCCCGCCTTCCCTTTGATCTCCACCAGCCACAACCCCCTCAATGCCCACCCCTTAGTAACTGATTAGTCAATCATTAACATTGAAATAAGAAACCGCTATGTACCTGCATCATATTATTACCAAGTGTGGTTCAGAAAAATAAGAAAATAAATTGTGCCAGGCTCTGTCCAAAGCTTATGTTGTTGTTGTTGTTCCCTAAGCTGCCTGGCCGAACAGCCCCGAGTCCCTGAGAAAGGCCATGGCCACGATCGGGCTTTCCCACAGAGCTCTCATTGAGTGTAGATAGCACTATCGTTAGTGAGTGCTGTACTGTATTTTATATATTATTTTGTAATAGTATAGATATCTTATCAATATTTGTATTTTTTACTATTGTTAATGTCTTGTCATGTTGCAAATTTGATTTTAAATAATATTTTGACATTTAACATGTAGTTTCTTTATTCATGCAGAGTTTAGTAAAATTTGCCAGAACGTCCCAGACTTCCCAAACTTGACTACTTCCTTTAACGTGACGATAGTGCGTTGTTATATGTGCGATTGGTTTGCTTGGGAAACAGATAAACTTGCTCATGTAGTGATGTACACCCTATGTGGTGGATTGTGTTCTTTTATTTAATAATTTTCATTTTAGTAAACGTTGTTTCCACATAGCGATTTTGATAATTTAATTTGACTTTATATTGTCCTTGTCCCAATTTTGGTTTGTTTAGTTTGCAAGTTTTACATTTTAATTGTGTTGTTGGCGTAAGTGGTTGTGTGAAATGCAGTCTTCTATGATGTGTTTAACCCCTCCAACCCGGATGGGCTCTTGAACGCCCATAACAAACTCGGCCCGCGCAACCCGGAAGGGCTCTTGAACGCCCATTGCTTGCATGCGTGCTTTCGAATGCCGCGCGTACATTTTCGGTATCGTGGGACGGTAGGTGGCGCCACCAGGCGTAAACTCCGCCACAGCAACAGTATCTACCCCGACGCCATCATGGACAGTACGCCAAATAGTGATTCCGCTGTGTCCGATACCGTGCTTCCTACGACGCCCTTGCTTGTTCGTCGCGCCTTACCCCGACGCCATCGCCTAAATGTGTTATCTCCCGGAGGTATTGAGACGACATTGAGACTTTATGAGCGAGCTGATGCCAAGCATAATGTTGATGATGAAGTCAGTGACGACTCCAGTAATTATAAGTCGAGTGATTATGGCCATGAGAGTGATAAAGAAGAGCAATTCCTGGGATTTGCGAGAGAACATGACAGTGATGAGAGTGATGAAGGTGATGTACCAGTTGTTGAGGAAGCTGGTTTACCTAAAGACAGTGAACTTGAGAGAGTGAGCGAGTGGGAGAGTTCAAGGTCACTCACCAAATTTCGCTTAAGTGACACGACGCCAAGCCCTTCCCCTGGTAAATCGCCTTTCAAGCTACATTTGTATAAGCAGAAAATACTTGAGAAGGCGGCCGCGGCAGCTAGGGAACAAGCAAAACTACTTGGTGAGGATGAGGCTGTGAGTGAGGGTCAGCGTGGTGACCCTTCTCGTCCGCCATTGTCTCCCTTATCTACCCACGCCACCCAAGATGACCCGGATGCCCCGCATTCTTCCCCACCACCCCCACCATTGCCAAGGGTTGAGGACCCCACACTTTCGGCCTATTTGCCTCCTAGGTCCCCCGACAGGAGACATACTGCTGCCGAAAAGGGGAAAGGTAGGAAATATACCAAGAAAATTAAGAAAAGTAAGAGAGTTTTGTTCGAGGCTCCCGCGGCGTCCACCCGGCCGGCCCCAGCCATACGTCCCCGCAACTTTCCCCACGGTCCTCCCCACCTCTCCCGCCTTCAACATGTCTTCCTGAAGAAGTCTTTGAGCTCGCATCACCAATACCTGGCCCTAGTGACACTGAAACATTGCTTTCTGTCACTCGTCGCAGGCCAAGGAGCCCGGGACCTCGGGGGGACACAGCCTCACCTGCCACTCCTTCCCCACCTCGCCCACCCGCACGCCGCCCACGCATCACTGGTTCCCCGCCAGATTATGTGGGGGCCACTGATGATGAAGGGCACCTCTCTCAAGACTCTGGCCATGATTACATAGGTCCACCGTCAGGGCAAGATGACCACTCTGACGATGACTATATGGACATCGACGACCCTCGACCCATCCGCTTGGCCCGGCGTCGTGCTGCCCACCGCCCTGGCCGCCGCCCTCGCCGCCCTAGGGCGCGCGCCTCCCGAGTTGGCCGTGGGCGTGCTGGGCCACCAGCTGGAGCTCCTCGTCAGCGTAGACAAGACCCATTCTACGTTTTTCAGTGGCAAGACGTAGTTGATGAGGATGCATACAACCCTGATGTGCCAGCTTTTGATGAGGTACTGGAGGGTTCAGGCGTTACCCCCAATTTTCCTGCAGGCCCCAATGCTCCACCACACGAACTGTTTGAGGCCTTCTTTGATGAGGAGGTGGTAGGCTATGTTGTCAAAGAGACAAATAAGCAGCACCAATTCCAGGTCCACTTTTTGGGAAAGGTGACCAAGGGCCACATGAGGCAGTGGACCCCAGTGACTCATAAAGAGTTCATGGTGTTCCTGGCACTCACCATGCTAATGCCTCATGTCAAGAAGCATAGGTTGCCTGACTATTGGATCACCAATGATCTGATATCCACCCCTGCCTTCGGGAAATATATGTCTCGCGACCGGTACCTTGATATCCTCGCAGCGCTCCATCTTGTCACCAACCTTGACGTCCACCTCCCAGACAAGCTGTGGAAGATTAGGACGTTGTATGAGATGATGCGAGAACGCTTCACCTCCTACTTCAAGCCCTTCCGCAAGGTCGTCATTGACGAGTCTCTTGTGCTGTTCCGGGGAAAACTCAGCTTCCGGCAGTACATCCCCTCAAAAAGACATCGCTTTGGCATAAAATTCTTTGTGCTGTGCGACTGCCAAACTGGCTATGTCCTGGACTTCCTGGTCTACAGCGGGAAGGAAGGGGACTTGCTTGTGGACCCCCTCATTGGCTTTGGCGGAGCAGTGGTGCAAGCCATGATGGACCGCTACTTTCATAAGAATCACGTCCTCTACACGGACAATTATTACACGTCCCCCACTCTCTCACAGTACCTGCATGAGCGCAAGACGGGGACTGTAGGCACAGTACGAGGGAAAAGGAAGGGCATGCCACCTTTCCCTCCAAAGACCAAAAAAGGTGATGTGTTCAAGAAGAAGTCGGGGCCCATTCTGGCTATCCACTGGCACGACCAGCGGAAGGTCAACCTCCTGACCACCATCCACAAGGGGGAAATGGTGGAGACTGGCAAGGTGGATCGCCGCACCCAGGCCAGGGTGACCAAGCCCGATGCTGTCCTGGACTACAACATCAACATGAGGCTGGTGGACAAGTCCGACATGCAGATAGGCTTCATTGACTGCCTGCGTACCTCGTGCAGATGGTACAAAAAGTTCTTTCTGCATATGGTGGACATGTCAGTTCTGAATGCCTACAACATATACAAGCTTCGGAATGTGAACACACCCATGAAGTTCAATAGCCTGCGGAGGTTCCAAAAGCAGGTGTTGACGGAGCTCCTGGAGAAGTATGCTATGCCACAGAGGGCAGTGGCACATCCTGGGCCCGCCGTTATTGACCGCTTGCAGTGTGCTCAATACTTGACTAGGCACAGGCTTGGTTCCCTGCCTCAGAATGAATCCGGAAGAACACAGCAGAAGCGGTGCCATGTCTGCTACAACAGCAGGGTGAAGCCGAGGTCAGGTAAAAAGTCAACCCTGGAGTGTGTGGAGTGCAAGGTGGCACTCTGTGCTGTAGATTGCTTCTTTGATTACCACTCCAAGCTGGAGTTCTAATAATCATACTGAAATTGCCAAATAAAATGACAATATGTACACTATAATTATATATAGGCAAAAAGTGGAAGAAAACCAATGTATTGTAATACAAAAGTCATGTATTATGAGAACATTGATACAAATACAATTACACCATAATAATATGTGAAAGTGACACATATGTATATACCAAGTGACATTCATATGATTAGAACCTATAGATATATATAAATCAGTGAAAAAAGACACAATAAATTGTATATAAATCGTTTACAAATCATATAACTAAGTGAAAGTGACACAAGACCTAATATTTGATGGCCAAAGTATAATAAACACCTGTGATAACGAATAATCAGTGCCTAATACAACAATAACCTACCTCAATTACTAATAAAATGTACGGTATCGAGTGAAAATGAGCATTATCAGTGACAGTGACACTCTCTAAAGCATATTTGTCAAAGTGAAAGTGACACAAGACCTAATATTTGATGGCCAAAGTATAATAAACACCTGTGATAACGAATAATCAGTGCCTAATACAACAATAACCTACCTCAATTACTAATAAAATGTACGGTATCGAGTGAAAATGAGCATTATCAGTGACAGTGACACTCTAAAGCATATTTGTCAAAGTGAAAGTGACACAAGACCTAATATTTGATGGCCAAAGTATAATAAACACCTGTGATAACGAATAATCAGTGCCTAATACAACAATAACCTACCTCAATTACTAATAAAATGTACGGTATCGAGTGAAAATTAGCAATATCAGTGACAGTGATACCCTAATAAACATATTTTATATAATTGGCCTCAAAATAACTAGAAAATATCAAATAAACATCACATTCTCAATATCAAACACTAAAATCGTCTAAGGGAGATAAATACTTTGGCGGCGAGCGGCTAGGTGCGTCGTAGCCATGGCCGAGGCGACGCGTCCGAACGCGGGAAGAATTTGCCGCCGAAAAGCACTCGTCTTCCCGCGCTCACCATTATGCAACCAGAGGGGCTAGAGACCTCTACTCAACGCCATTCGACAGAGAAAGGTTTGTGGAACATTATTCTTTTTTATTCACAACATTACATGACATATTCATTGACTTACAGAGTAGTTAACATAGGCCAAAGATCGTCAAAACACCCGGTACCGGAGCACAGTCGCAAGCTATAGCCCCCGGGGCTGGAGGGTTAATGGTATGGGGTGCTGTGTTACATCCCGGGCAGGCGTCGACAATGGAGTCATCCAGTCTCTTCTGATAGCTCAGGAGAGCTGGATGGTGTCCGCATCTCAGCCTGGCCAGGTGGACTCTGTCCTCGCGAGGAAGGGAGGATTCGGAAGGATGGATTTCGGGAGGTCGTGCATGCAGCTGCGTGTTGTCTGTGAGTGAGTGGATGGATCGGTGAGAGATATGAGTATGGATGTGCTTCTGGAAGTTGGTTCGGGGTGGGCAGGGAGGGAGAGAGGACAATAATTGTGTGTGATACCGTGTGCTGGGTGTTGTTTTGATATTTCTTGGTGTCTGTGGGTGTGTTGCCATGTAGTTTAGTGGGTGGTCTTGGTTCATGGAGGCTGCTGCCAGGAATTGAGTGCCTCTCATGTCCAGATGGTCTTTGACTTTGAGGATTTTGGTTTCTTGATGTAGGTGATCTGTGGGTGCAGTAGCTGTGCAGCTTGTAATGATCTTCAGGGCTTTGTTTTGAATAGTCTGTAAGGTCTTATGATATATCCAACGTAGTAGCAAAAGTATTATAGGTAGCGCCAACCAACTTGGCAAAAATCTTGATCCCTGACCACTTTGTAACTCTAAAGGAGATAGAGTAAACTGGCTGTAAATATCCACACTTATTTCCTGGTGGACCCAAATAAGAGAAACGTCAGCTTAATTGCTTTCACAAATTTTGAGCTATAAGAAGTTAAGGGGTCAAGATTATTGTCAAGTTCGCTGGCACTACCTATAATTAACTATATATGAAACTAAAAAACTTTAACTGAAATGCATATTGAACACAGCAAACAAAACATTGACTAAAGTCTTAACACAAAAAAATAGCAAAACAAAATCGCAATATGTGAAAAATTACAAAGAGCTTATCAACCAATTTTTTTTTTTTTTTTTTATACTCGGGCCACCACAAAGCTCTGTGGAGAGCACCATACAAATTGAAAGTTCCTGAACAGGGAGGGACGGATTGGCAGTCATCATAGAAGACTGAATTCCACACAATCACTTACGCCAACAACATAATCTACATGTTGGCGTAAGTGAATGCAGTCTTCTATATGTTTAATAGTATGGGGTGCTGTGTTACATCCTGGACAGGCATCATCCAGTCTCTTCTGATAGCTCAGAAGAGCTGGATGGTGCCCACATCTCAGTCTGGCCAGGTGGACTCTGTCCTTGTGAGGATGGGAGGACTCAGAAGGATGGATTTCAGGAGGTCGTGCAATTGGTAAACATTTTTAGCTTGATTACTCTAGTCGTGTGAAAAGGAACAACTTGAGATGGTTCGGCCATATGGAACGTATGGAAAGCGAGAGAATGAGTAAAAGGGTGTACGAGAGAGAGGTGGAAGGACAGAGAGGGAGAGGTGCACCGAAGGAGAGGTGGAAGGATGGAGTGAGGAAGTACTGTATATGAATGAAGGCGGTGCTGGTTGGGAGGAGGGGCATCGGCTGACTGGGGACAGAGGTGCATGGGGGCGGTCGGTTCGTGGCCACCCCTTCGGGGATCACGGCGTCAGGCAATAGATAGATAGATAGACTCTAGTCGTTTGTGAGTTATAGAGGTTAAAATTTAAGATTTGTTGTCTACTTATTTGGAACAAGTACACATGTAGGTGCACAATGTCACGGTACTCATCTCCGTATTTTTGGCATTGGGAGCATGTAGTTGGTGAGTTACTCAGCCTAGTACTTTAGGTTTGGTGTTGGTCTGCTATGGTACAGGCCCGGCCTGGTCGTACGGCAAAAATGTTAACATATGGGATATTGCTTATTATCCTGGTTACCACAAATAATCTACAGTGGTTGTGGGCTGGTCTATCAGAGTGAGACCTGAGCGATCTCTGCCATACCCATAGCTTACTCTGACTGTTCATTTTACTTATATATTTTCTAGATCTCAAGTTGCGGCGCCAACTTAACTTACTAACTAACCTTACTATATGAGGACAAAATATATAAAAGTTGTATATAAAAATCATTTTAATAAACAATTCCCAATTTTCACGAGTTGGATGTCCTTTCTAAATCTAAACGAGCGATTCTTCATTCCTGATGTATTCTCCGATGTCTGCTTGGTGGAAACACACAACGTCCATGGGGTCGGCGTGTCTGCAATCAGAAGTCGACTTTGCTGAGACACCAAAACCCTACGGACAAAAGGAGAATAATTTACCACTTGCGAGTTTCCGGCTATAAGGAAGTTGGAGCCATAAACATCAAAACTTAAATTGTAAAACTTGCAAAATAAACAAACCAAAACTGGGACGAGACAATAATAAAGGCAAAAGAACTTATTAATCCCTTCAGACTCATATGACGCAGAGGTTGCCAGATTAGCAATAAGAAATAGAGTTCTCTCACTCTTATAATTACCTCTCCAAAATTATTTTTCTGCCCACAGCTAACTCAAAGACAACTGCAGAGGTTGAAGTAACTAAACTAAAGGTTTCTAAATACCCCTGATGGTAACAAAGGCTTTAAAGTATCCCTAATCGGCTCAAAATCGCGTCATATGTCGGAGAGGGTTAAAAGCAGAAATAGAACAATATTGCGGGTTAATGATGGACAACAAAAATTTAATTTGGTTTTATGTACAGTATTTATAAATGTACTTCAACCGTTTAGCTGGATATTTTGCTCAATAATGATGCCTAGGCTACAGCTCCAAGTTTCATATATAGGCCTACAGTAATACAAGTTGATACACCAAAACCCTGCGGACAAAAAGGAAATAATTAGGGCATATACATTATTGTATATGTCAAGATAAAATTTACATTTATAGTTAAAATTATGTCTTTGGAAGTGCTAAAAGGACCAAAACAATGCTATTTTATGTTATTTTACTTATATTCCTTCTCATATTCATTCAAGTCTTCAAACAAAATTGCTCCGGTTTGACACCCTGATGAGAAGTATGAGAGATTATCACAGGTACAGTTTTGGCCTCATGAATTCATACCCACTTTGTGCAAGGTGTTAAACCGGAGCTATTTTGTTTGAAGACTTGAATGGATATGAGAAGGAAAACAAGAAAACTAGCAATTCATATGACCAATTAATGGTTACGGTATACTAAATTATTCATGGGGGGGGGGGCTGGATCTATCAGAGTGAGGATTGGTGTCCTTTACTTCCCATAGCCGGTTTCTGACTTTACCTTTTTCATCATTCTTATTTCTAACTTTTTTCTTGAGAGTGGTGAAGGCAGTGGGGCCATAATGGTGTGCCCCAAAGTTCCCTAGTGTCTTACTCTCACGGCCCACTGGCACAAGTTGGCCTTTCTCTCTCTGGCGTAGGGATGCGGCGACCCCACCGCCCACCACTTTGGTAGTACAATCAGCTTCTGTAGCAGTGGACCACTGGTTCCTATCTTCAGAGAATTCCTGTCTTTGGTATGCTTCCAGCCAGGTAAAGACAATAGCAAAACATTAGTGAAACTGCCATCCGGGTGAGGGACTACTCTGGGTCTGTTCCTTCAGTACTAAGGGTCATAATCCACTTAGTGGAAATGGCACTGTGGAGTGGGTCAGTGGGGGCATGTCTGGGAGCCTGGAGGCAGTTCCTGCCATGGCCATCCCCTTTGGGGTGCTCCCTTTGAAGCGGGGCGTCAGATTGATGATGATGAATTTAATCACACTAATTCTCCTTCCCTACAATAAATAAAACAGTGGAGCCTCGCCCATCCAGACAAATCAGGCGAAAACCTTGTCTGGAAGTCTGAATATTTTTAATTAGCTGAAAGACCAAACTTCACACTCAGGCTTCAGAAAAAGTCTGGAAGTGTGAGTAATATACAGTAGACTGGAAATTAAATATCTTGCTCAGACTTCCGGAAAAGTCTGGAAGTGTGAGTAATATAGTACGGATAAGATCTTCCATTTCTGGACTATATTATTCAGATTTCCAGATTTGTCCCTAAGTCTGTGATTCCGCAGACTCCGGAAGGCTCAGGTTCTAATGTACAGTACAAATAAAGATCACTTACCATTGGAATATCTTTGGAAGAGTAAACCACCACTCCAGCATACTTTGGTGTATTTTCTGAGATGCGTGATAAACCGGATTTGTAGACGTGGTTTCCGTACATGAAGTTTTGTTCAGCGGATTCTTTCACCCAGATCTTGTTCTGAAAAAGTGAGGAATAAAATATATATATTTTCTTCAAAAAAGAAAAGCAAGGATACTTCTTCCAAAGTCATTACATATGAGGGTGAAAAGATTAAATATAATCGTTAATACAGATGGTTCGGCCATGTACAATGTAAGCAAGGCGAGAGAATGACTAAGAGAGTGTATTTGTGGACCCCTATCTGGATTGATTTTTGGCTAGAACTTGTGGGAAGGATGTAGTATCCGGTCCGACGGTCGTCATGTTTACATAGGTCAATCGCTCGCAGTTAAGTTCCTGTTTATTTCTTGTTATTTGCCCCCCCCTGCTGGCAATATATATAATGATGACAATAAGTCATGGGGAAGGAGGGGGGGGGGGGGAGTGTAAAGTCAGTGAAAATAAGTTAGCCTAAACAGACCCAGATGCGGAAATAACTTGAGCCGACCATGCCAAGTGAGATATCTTTCTTGGTGTCACTGGTAGAGTGTTCGTCTCATAGCCGAAGGGTCCCGGGTTCAACCCCAGGCCCTGGCATATTTTCGTGAGGCTATTCCCACATCTAACGAAGTTTAGGTGTGTTGGTAAAATTGTTCAGATGGTTGAGAGTAAGATCGGAGCCCCATAAATCCTCTTTCGGGTATGGTGTAAAAACCTATTCCTACAGGAGTTAGACCAATAGAGATATCACTGACTTTACATGAGGGGGGATTATTGCATTCCACGGCAGTCAAAATAGAAGGGAACCTGATCGCGAGCGTCCGCGTAGTGTAAGCAAGGCGGGCGGAACACCTGCTTACTACATCCTTGCCGAACTTGCCTTTCAATATATAGTTTTGTAGTTGACGTAGGTATAGAAAATTGCATTCATAAATTTGTTTCCAGAGATATACTTCCATAACTAGAAATAGGAGTGGAGGATGTGGAATGTGTGTCACCCAATTTTGAGACATTTCCCAGCACTGGCACATTATCTAAAGGGTTGTTTTGATTCATGTTTAAATACTGTGCTTCTGGAAAAACTGTCGTAGTCCCTGGGTTAACCTACCTGACAATAAGGATGCAGGAACTCTAGCGCGGTGATGTGGACCAGGAACTTGCCCCCCTTGGTAACCTTGCCGAAACACGAGCCCAGACACACCAGGTTCTCCCGGGGCAATGTGGCGGCAAACTTCATGATGTCCTCTTTGACGTAGTACACTCGGTTGTTGTGCAATCGGAAGCAGTATAAGCCATCGGAGCGTTCTAGCAGAGCACGTACGTTGCCACCGATACTGAAATAAAAAGATCATGTATTAATTTGAGAGGAGTGTATTAAGGGAAGGTTTTCACTAAAAAGGTTGTCTTCTCTGGACTTCCTTATCCCTCATGCTTAGCCATATTAGTTTTGATATTTAAAGACAGTCGCCCCATTAGTTTGGCGATCTAAGACCTTTTGCCCCATTTCTGTCAATTCTAACTTTCTAAGATCTTTCCTGCCATCTATGTGTCAATTTTTTCCTGGCGAGCAATTGCGAGCCTGTATTGTAGGAGGAATCAGCCTTTGGCCGGGATTTTTTTTGGAAACAGGACGATTCAACGGTGCGCTAGTTCGACGATGCTGTCAAAACATCCAATCGTGATAGTCTAAATGTCTCAGTCAGAACCGTCGAATCGTCTAATTGTGCTAATTAGACTGTTCAACCCCTTGGGGTTAATGTCGCATTCTATGGGATATTTTCAAGACTTGTATATTAATTAAGACATTTCCACAATTCCTTCCTAAACTGTTTATTATCGTCGAATGATAGACAATTCAACTTTAATGTCTTAACGAGTTTGGTTTGGGTTATGAAAGTTTGAAGCTTTGGGTGATACATTTAATTTGGCATTGTGTGTTTATTAGCTTTGGGTCATATGTTTCTATTTGTGTGTGTACAGAATTAGAACCATTGAAGCCTTAATTCGAAGGTTTAACTTTTTCAAAATTGTGTGTATGTGTGTGTGTGTGTGTGTGTGTGCGTGTGTTGGACTAGAACAACCGAACTTCTAAATTTGAAGGTTTAAACGTTTAAAAAAAAAAAAAAAAAAAAATCTCAATTCTGCAGCAAAGTCCGAATGAAGAGGAATAGGACTAAATAAATATTCATGTTTCAATTTATAATCTTTTACTGGTACCTATTATAATTCTAATTGAATATAATTTTATATGCAAGTTACCCGTACCTCTATGCATTGAATAAAATATACACTATGAAAGTACTGTATTTTAGTTCAATAAATCATCCAAGTCGATATATTTACGTAAATGCATTACGCCATACCCAGGTCTGGTTTGTTTATCTTATCACTGCCAAATATATAATAAGAACTGTAAACCATGAAACACAATATAGCCGGTAAGGGTTACTTTTAGGACCGACAGTGATTTCAGCAACTACTGTATTTTTTTTGTGGTGATGGGCTGGTCTATCAGAGTGAGAACTGAGCGATCTCTGCCATACCCATAGCTTACTCTGACTGTTCCTTTTACTTATATATTTTCTAGATCTCAAGTGACGGCGTCTCTTCCGTGGATTGACCTCCAATCTGCCAACCTAGAAGTTGACAGATTGGAAGCCAAAGCGTCACATTTTTTTCCTTTGCCCCTCAACTTTCTCTTCATAATTGCTGAGGGGCACAGGGCCTGGGGTGGGGCTTTGGTTTCCCGGGCGTTTCCGCACGCTCCTCAGCTCCCCGCCATGGAGTGGCTTCAGTCACCCAGGCTTTATTGTGGTAGGCAGGGAGGGTTCTGTGGGGGCGGTCAGTTATGGCCTTGGCCTTGCTCGGGGCCTTGGGGCTGTTCGGCCAGGCAGCCTGGGGAACAGCAACAACAACAACTACTGTATTTTCTTTTCTTTTTGTATTTTTCTTTCAGATACAGTGTTCTCATATACTGAAGAGGAGCTGAAATTAGTATTTTCCCATTATCCAACAATCTAAAAATACGCCATCCACTAGTGGGGAGGGCTATGAATATCAGGGAAAATGAGGGGTTAAAGAGGATAAAAGCCGAAAAATAAGCTGTATTTGGCCATAACCGTTTGCCGTGGGATACAGAATAAGTTGAGGGGGGGCAAGCCCCCCCTCAGCCCCCCAGGACTTATTGAAATCCTCATCTATGTAGACAGCAGGGGGCAAAATCATAATTTTCCCTAACTGACCCTATTATTGGATAATGGGTAAATACTCACTTCCGACGGGCCTTGGATAATAGGTAAACACTCACTTCCGAAAGTCCTCAATATTTAAATCCATTGAAAGTCACGTACAAACACAAAAAATTGACGTATGAGAGTCATCGGTAAATCTACTGTTATACAACCCCAATTTTGTCATTGTTTTCCTTTCGAAACCGAGTCTTTTTTAGTCTTACCATATCAGGAAGCACTACTGATGTTCGAATAGTGGGAGTCTGGGGAAAGCAGCCCTCAAGTTAAGTAATATGTCATGTTAGATCAATGTTTGGTCAGATCAATTGGATAGATCAATGTTTGGCCTTATAGGTAGCATTCAAGGAGACTATTGCAGGACTTACCTCTGACTGGGTATAGGCTATCCTAGTGTTTACTATACCCCTTTGAAAGTACATTAGCCTAACTTAACAACCTTACCTAACCTATCTTAGTAACTAACCTAGTAGTGTGGGGGCTGCTGCCCCCACCCCCCCGCTGTTAGACATCTTTGACTTAGATTTTTTGTGTATTTGTCTGTGAAGTGGGTATTTTTTTAATTTGTCGATAACGACAAAAGTGGGGCCATTAAGAACCGAGCAAGGAGAAACCGTAAAGGACCCAAAAGAAACATGCCAAATTCTGCAAAAACAATATGAGAATGTCTTCAGCTCACCAAGGCCATCAACAGTGATCTAGGGCCTTTCCTAGCTGATGCTGAGAGGATTGGGTTCTTGTCATGTGGTGATGGGCTGGTCTATCAGAGTGAGAACTGAGCGATCTCTACCATATCCATAGCTTACTCTGACTGTTCCTTTAACTTATATATTTTCTAGATCTCAAGTGACGGCGTCTTTTCCGTGGATTGACCTCCCAATCTACCAAGATTGGAAGCCAAAGCGTCACATTTTTCCCTTGCCCCTCAACTTTCTCTTCATAATTGCTGAGGGGCACAGGGCCCTGGGTGGGTCTTTGGTTTCCCGGGCGTTTCTGCACCCTCCTCAGCTCCCCGCCATGGAGTGGCTTCGGTCACCCAGGCTTTATTGTGGTCGGCAGGGAGGGTTCTGTGGGGGCGCTCGGTTATGGCCTTGGGGCTGTTCGACCAGGCAGCTTGGGGAACAACAACAACAACAACAGCGATCCAAGACTCAATTTTTTTTTTTTGGCAGAAGACACTCCACTACTGAACCACCTGACAGACATCCAGCTAACTAAGGAAGACCTACGATCTGCCATTAAGGAACTGAGACCAAACTCAGCTGCTGGACCTGACGGAGTACCTGCCATACTGCTAATCAAATGCAGTGATGCCCTATCTACAAGCTTTGGAGACACTCCATGGATACTGGTACGGTGCCATCCTTGCTAAAACAGGCCATCATTACCCCAGTCTATAAGGGTGGGGATAAGAGCCTAGCAAAGAACTATCGTCCTATAGCCCTAACATCACACCTCATCAAAATATTTGAGAAAGTCCTGCGGAACTATATTACGACCTACATGGAGCAAAATAGCCTCATGAACATAATAATAATAATAATAATAAGCATGTTACTTATTTCTCATAAGCGCCAATTTTTCTGAAGAATTCACTAGCGCTCGAAAAGAGAAAGAAAAAAGAACAAAAATCAATACATCAGCCAGCATGGTTTCCGAAAAGGCAGGTCATGTCTGTCAAAGCTCCTCGCCCACCATGACTGGCTGCTTCACAGGCTTGCCGAGGGTAAAAATGTGGATGTCGTATTTCTAGACTTTGCCAAAGCATTTGACAAGGTAGACCATGGCATCCTCCTCCACAAGATGAGGAGACTTGGTATAAAAGGCAAAGTAGGTGTGTGGCTGCACAGGTTTCTCACTTCAAGAATGCAGACCATTGCTGTTGATGGCCACACATCTGAAAAGTCCCACGTGATAAGCGGAGTGCCACAAGGGTCAGTCTTAGGACCACTACTCTTCCTGGTAATGATAGGCGACATTGATGATGGAATTGGTGAATCCTTTATATCCTCCTTTGCTGATGACACAAACCTAAGCCGTGTTGTGACCAATGAAGAGGACGTACGCCTTCTCCAGAATGACCTGATCAAGATATACTCGTGGGCGGTAGAAAATAACATGACCTTCAATGAAGACAAATTTGAAGCCTCAAGATGTGGTCCAAACCAAAACCTCAAGGACACCACCAAACTGCACACCGAGGGAGGCCATGATATTACTCCTAAGCCGCACGTTAAATGTCTGGGTGTTCACTTGTCTGATGATGCCACTTTCCAACACCATATTGCTGCAGCCATCAAAAAAGCTAAGGGAATGGCCGGGTGGATCCTGCGCACCTTTAACTCAAGAGAACATGAACTTATGCTGACCCTGTGGAGATCTCTCGTCTAACCCTTACTTGACTACTGCAGTCAACTATGGTCACCACACAAAAAAGGGAACATCCAAGATCTTGAGTCTGTCCAAAGGTCCTTCACAAGAAACATTCGGGGGATGAAGGATCTTAACTACTGGGACCGGCTCAAAAAGAAACTGGGGCTGTACTCTCAGCAAAGAAGGAGAGACAGATACTGCGCCATCTACATGTGGAAGATCATGGAGAAGCTGGTACCAGATCCAACGACTGACGAACTGCAGGCGAAACAATGCGACCGGACTGGACGAAAGTGCGAGAGGAGATCCCTACCGACAAACTCATCGAAACGAGTGAGATCCCTCCTTGCAGCCAGCCTAGGACATAGCCGTCCTAAAATATTCAACTCGCTACCCAAGGAAGTGCGAGAAAAAACAGGTTGCCCGGTAGACAGGTTCCTAAAGACCCTGCCAGATGAACCACCAGTGTCTGGATACGCTGCGAACTGCTGGGCAGCCTCAAACTCAATACCGGACCAGATGGACCTCCTGCGAAGGGACACACGGGACGGACGCAGCGGTGGCGCACCACGACTGTGAGGCCGGGGCCTCTGGACATCATCAAGTAAGATCAAGTAAGTAAGAACGAAAATCCTCCATGTGGACTATATGGAGAAAAATATGGCGAATCTATTGGTGCCTATTTTCCCTAATAAATTGTTTCTCATAACGCTGCAGTAGTGTCGTTTAAAATAACCGCCTTACCAGTAAGGGAATATAAGGACAAAACAAAATTGAGGAAAAGAACTAACCCAGAATTGCCAATGAAAAGAAAGCTTTGGATATTGATTAGAAGAAAGAAACGATTGTGGGAAAGATTAAAATTGTTAAAAAAGAACAGGGGGTCTAGTATGGAGGCTATGGAAGTGGATCTGGAACGTAGACAAATAAACAATAAAATAAGGTGGGAAACAAGGAGGGGGGTGAAGGAGAGGGAGAGAGAGATAGCTAGAAATGTGAAGGATAATCCAAAAATATTCTGGAAGTACATTCAGGAAAAATTAACAAGAAGAGTAGGGATCCCAGAGCTGGTGGGGGGGTTGAATGATGGGAGTAGAGCGGAGACTGATAAGGAGAAAGCAGAGGTGCTGGGGAAATACTTTGGGGGGGTACTAACAGTGGAGTCGGAGGACGCAGTGCCTACTATTCCCATCAAACAGGCACCGGCACTAGAACTAGTAGAGTTTTCCCATGCTAGAATAAGAAGGGCTATAGAAAAAATGAACAGAAGTAAGTCACCGGGACCGGATGGGATACACCCAAGAATCATAAAGGAAGGAGGGGAGATGTTAGTAGAGCCATTGAAAATGTTATTTGAGGTATCGTTTAATACAGGACAAATCCCGATGGACTGGAGAGAGGCGAACATAACAGCTATATTTAAGAAGGGAAAGAGAAATGACCCAGGGAATTATAGACCAGTCAGTTTGACAAGTGTTGTGTGTAAACTAATGGAAACGGTAATTAGAGAAGGAATAATGGATCATATGAAGTCAAACCAACTTTTCAGTGGGAGACAGTTCGGATTCTTGCCGGGGAGGTCGACGGTACTACAGCTAATTAAGGTGGTAGATGATTGGATGCAAATTCTAGAAGATGGTGATGTAATAGACGTGGTATATTGCGATTTTATGAAGGCCTTCGATAAGGTCCCACATAAAAGGTTAATAGAGAAAGTTAGAAGCTATAATATAGGGGAGAAATGTGTGAAATGGATAGAAGCCTTCCTGAAAGATCGGAGACAGAGGGTATTGGTGAATGGAATAGGCTCGGGGTGGAGGGAAATTACAAGTGGGGTACCTCAGGGATCTGTGTTGGGACCACTGCTGTTCGTTATATTTATCAACGACTTGCCTGAAGTTATAACTAATGGAAGTGAGGTATACCTGTATGCGGATGACACTAAACTGTATAGAAGAGTGAGGAGTAAGGAAGATATGGGTTTGCTTCAAGGAGATGTGGAGGGCATGAAGGGATGGTCTGAGCATTGGTTAATGCCTTTTCATCCAAAAAAATGCAAGTACATGCGGATTGGGACCAGCAAGATAGACAAGGTAGGATACAGTATGTATGAAGCGATGGAGGAAGTGAGTGCAGAAACGGATATAGGAGTAGTGATAGATAATAAGTTAAATTTCTCAGAACATTTAGCGGAAAAGATAAACAAAGCCAATAGAATTGTAGGGCTGATAAGGAGGACATTTGTGTCACTTGACGAAGAAATCTTCAGGAATCTATATACAGCGCTGGTTAGGCCACACCTGGAATATGCAAACCAGGTGTGGGCTCCATATATGGTAAAAGATATAGAAGCAGTGGAGAAAGTGCAGAGAAGAGCTAGCAAGCTGGTACCAACGTTGAAGAACGCGGGCTATGAGCAGAGGTTGAGGACACTGGGACTTCCGACACTGGCATATAGGAGAAAGAGAGGGGATATGATAGAGACTTTTAAGATAGTGTCAGGAAAGTACGATGAGGATGTGTGTGAAGGTATCTTCTTGATGCGGGAGGGAACAAGAACGAGAGGACACTCTAAGAAAATTTACAAAGAAAGAAATAGGCTTGAGAAGGCGAAGAACTCATTTTGTGATAGAGTGGTAAATGAGTGGAACGCACTGCCCCAGTATGTAGTCGATTCCGAATCAATAAGGGAGTTTGAAAGTAATCTTGATAAAGCATGGGGAAGACAAGATTTGAAGTTTGATTATAAAACAAAAATACAGAATAGTAAAAATGTTGCGTCTGCTACCGCCGCCGCCAACACCGTGAACGACCGCAGCAGTGCAAGTACTGGTACTGAGCTGGATACACAGGCATAGTTTGCCTTTTTCCAGAGGATCTACTGTAAGAAACTGTAAACTGTAAGACAGGTTCCTAAAGACCCTGCCAGATGAACCACCAGTGTCTGGATACGCTGCGAACTGCTGGGCAGCCTCAAACTCAATACCGGACCAGATGGACCTCCTGCGAAGGGACACACGGGACGGACGCAGCGGTGGCGCACCACGACTGTGAGGCCGGGGCCTCTGGACATCATCAAGTAAGATCAAGTAAGTAAGAACGAAAATCCTCCATGTGGACTATATGGAGAAAAATATGGCGAATCTATTGGTGCCTATTTTCCCTAATAAATTGTTTCTCATAACGCTGCAGTAGTGTCGTTTAAAATAACCGCCTTATTTACCAAGTTTTCTTAATATTTTTTTCAAGGAATATAGTGTTTTATTGTTGTTTTTCATGGTTTGAGAGGAGGATTTGCATTAACTTACCCATTATTCATTAATCTGAAGATACGGCGTCATATGGCGCCATTTATTGGGTGAATCGCGCTTTTACAGTAGGCAAGGGAAATTGTGGGGTACATTAGATACACGATGGGTTAAGGGGGGGCGTTGCCACCCCTCACCCCCCCCCCTTGATTTATTGTCATCCTCATATATGTAGATCTGTAAGGGGGCAAAAACAGGTTGCCGGTATTTCGTTTTTGTGAGTAACGCTTACGCCATTTATTGGGTGAATCGCACTCACCGCATCTTTCAAAACAAGACGAAGAGGAGTCATGTCGAAGGATTCATTGGGCGCAATGCTTTGTTTACGGTCGGGACTTATTATTTTTCGGTGTAGGCTAATCAGGTTTTTTCAAGTGTCGATAACAAAATTCCTCCATGCGGACTATAATGAGAAAAATATGGCGAGTCTATTGGTCCCTATTTTCCCTAATAAATTATTTAGGGATGGATGTAGATTCCGGGCGTACAGTCGTCATGTTTACATACGGCGATCGCCGCGGTTAACTTCGCGTCTATTTTGACGACGATTTTTTTCGGTTATTTGCCCCCTGCTGGCAATATATATGATGATGACAATATGTCATGGGGGGCGAGGGCCCCCTCAACATATTATTGTATCCAATGGCATTCAAAATAGACGGGAATATGATTGCAAAGGTCCGACGCCTCCCCCGTCGCCGTCATGTTTACATTTGTCGAGCGCCGTGGTTAAGTTCGTGTCTATTTTGACGGCAATTTTTTTCGGTTATTTGCCCCCTGCTGGCAATAGGCTATATATGATGATGACAATATGTCATGGGGGGGGGGGATGAGGGGGCTATAAATATTATTGTATCCAAAGGCAGTCAAAATAGACGGGAACATGATGGCAAAGGTCCGACGCCACTACGCGTAGTGTAAACAAAGCTGGCGGTACGCCCGTACTCTACATTCTACCCATTATTTATAAAAGGGGTAAGTCTGCATAACTACAACTCCTGTCTGGTGATGGGCTGGTCTATCAGAGTGAGAAACTGAGCGATCTCTGCCATACCCAAAGCTTACTCTGACTGTTCCTTTTACTTACGGTATATATCTTCTAGATCTCGAGTGACGGCGTCTCTTCCCAATCTACCAAGATTGGAAGCCAAAGCGTCACATTTTTCCCTTGCCCCTCAACTTTCTCTTCATAATTGCTGAGGGGCACAGGGCCCTGGGTGGGGCTTTTGTTTCCCGGGCGTTTCCGCACCCTCCTCAGCTCCCCGCCATGGAGTGGCTTCGGTCACCCAGGCTTTATTGTGGTCGGCAGGGAAGGTTCTGTGGGGGCGCTCGGTTATGGCCTTGGCCGTGCTCGGGGCCTTGGGGCTGTTCGGCCAGGCAGCTTTGGGAACAACAACAACTCCTGTTATTTAAGGTTTTATTTATTTTATTTTTGTATTTTAATGCTTTGTAAGTGTGTATTTTATTGTTAGAAAGTGCGGAAAGCACTTTTTAATAGCATTTGGATAGTTAATTGTCATTCAGATACCCCAACAATCTAGGAGTTTACTCGATTTAGCCTAGTCAACTTTGAAAAGACATTATCCTAACCTAACCTATCATAGTATTATGGGTGGGGGCTGCCGCCCCCACACCCCCGCTGATTGGGCATTAAAACTATAAAATATTGATGTGAGAAAGTCTAGGCTATGGTGTTTGCTCTGCAATCTTCAGTTTTGGCTGTCGATAACAGGAAAGTGCCAATAAAAATGTACTGACTTCTTGTAGGTGAAGCTCCACTCTGATTGGCTACTGAACATCGGGGAGGAGCCTCCAAGGAGGCTAGAATGTAAACAAAGTAACCTGGTAATGTTATAGGGGAGTGAAAATAAAATTGACAAAATAAGAAAAGTAGCACTTATCCGCACATCACTAAGGTCCCCTGAGTAATTTAAGAGCGAAAAAGAAAAAAATCCATGAGACAGGAATCCCGTAATCGAGGAGTTGTTGTTCTGCAGAATACCCAGGCCGAGGCCCCTAGGCCTTTAAAAAAAAGGTATCCTAGCATTCAAGGCGACTACCGCAGGACTTACCTCTGACCGGGTAGCCTATAGGCTATCCTAGTGTTTACTATAACACTTTGAAAGGACATTAGCCTAACCTAACAACCTTACCTAGTATTATGGGTGGGGGCTGCTGCCCCCACACCTCCGCTATTTGACATTTTTGACTTATTATTGGTGTATTTATCTGTGAAGTGGGTGTTCTTTCAATTTGTCGATAACGAAAATCCTCCATACCGTCATACGGACTACATGGAGAAAAATATGGCGAATCTATTGGTGCCTATTTTCCCTAATAAATTGTTTCTCATAACGTTGCACTAGTGTCGTTTAAAATAACCCCCCAAAAAATGCACATTTAGACACATAGGCTTAGGCTAGGCCTATAGGAATTAAATAGGCTACAGTAGTAACAGTACACTCGCTCCAAGAAATATCTGCACCCCTACGCTGATCATCTGGTGTGTACAGCTTGATAGGGTTGGCACCTCTGCCTGCAATTTCTGCAAATATATCCATGTGTCAAAGACGATCATCTCTGACACATGGATATAGGCCTAGGGGAGGTGTGGCAGAGTGGTCTTGCCACTGGACTGGTAATCCAATGGACCCGGGTTCGAATCCCAATATGTCTCTCGTTAGAAATAAAGGTAAATTAGGTATAAAGAAAAGAAGTAAATTGAGAGTATATTACACAAACTGTAGGAGTCTATGTAACAAAATGAACGAACTTAGAGCCCTTGTTAGCAAAGAAAATATAGACATAATAGTGCTAACTGAAACGTGGATTAATACAGAAACCAGGCATTTTTTAGCAGAATTTGATATACCAGGATATAGTTTGTTTAAATATGACCGAACAAGTAAGAGGGGTGGCGGTATAGCAGTGTTTGTCAGGAGTACATTAAAAAGCTGTATTAAATCGGGTATATATTAGACTAAATAACGATAATGAAAGTGTTTGGGTAGAGGTTAACGAAGGTAGTGAGACCATAGTTATTGGAGTTATGTATAGACCGCCAAATATGAGTAGAAATGACGGAACGTCATTATGGGAGGAAATTAAAATGGCATCAAGGTTTAGCAATGTGTGCATTATGGGGGATTTTATTCTTCCATAGATTGGCAGCATCAAATAGGAGACTCTGATTCTGAGGAGTTTATAGAGGTAGTACAAGATAGTTTTTTATTTCAATTCATAGATACGCCGACTAGAGGCAATAATATTCTCGATTTAGTTTTCAGTAACAATGAACATATGGTAAATAATGTAGAGATAGGGGACCACCTAGGAAATAGTGACCACAATTCTGTGTATTTTAATATACTAGCATGGGAGAAGGGGAGTGCACCCGATGACTGGAAGACTGGCATAATAGTCCCCCTATATAAGGGCAAAGAGGAGTGTGTGGTAACAACCGAGGAATATGTCTTCTAAGCGTAGTAGGGAAGGTATACAGTAGGGTAGTGATTGAGAGAGTGAGAGTGAGAACGGAGAAATGGATAGGCGACGAGCAGGGAGGTTTTAGGAAGGGAAGAGGATGTGTAGATCAGATTTTTACCCTGAATTGTGTTGTGGAGAAGTATCTGGAGAAGAAACAAAAGGTGTATGTTGCCTTTATGGACTTGGAGAAGGCCTATGACAGAGTGGATAGAGAAGGTTTGTGGAAAGTACTTAGAATATACGGAGTACAGGGCAAGTTGCTGAAAGCAGTGAAGAGCATGTATGAGGGTGCAAAGGCGGCAGTACGTGTGGAGTGAGCAGAGCGAGTTCTCTGACCTGAATGTTGGTTTGAAACATGGGTGTGTGATGTCCCCGTGGTTGTTTACTGTATATATGGATGGAGTCATGAAAGAAATACTATCAAGAGCAGTGGATGTTGGTGTATCGCTGAAAAGGGAGGGAATTGAGTGGAAGCTACCTATACTGCTGTTTGCGGATGATACAGTTCTGATGAGTGATAATGAATGGGAGTTGCAGGGTCTGGTAAATGAGTTTGGAACAGTGTGCGAAAAACGGAATTTGAAGGTAAATACGGGGAAGAGCAAGGTTATGGTCTTCGAAAGGGATGAAGTTACAGAGTGTGAGGTGAAGCTGAATGGTCAGGCTATGGAGATCGTCAACTCTTTTAAGTATCTGGGCAGTGTGTTGAGTAAAGATGGGACTATGAATGAAGAAGTGCGGGAGAGGGTTGTAGGAACGCTAAAAGCAGTAACAAGAAATAGGGTGGTCAGTATGGAAGTGAAGAAGTCCTTGCATGACAGTGTGGTAATCCCGACACTGACTTACGGAAGCGAAGCATGGACGTTGGTTGAGAGACTCAGACCAAGAGTGAGAGCAGTGGAAATGAATTACTTAAGGAGTGCGTGCGGAGTTACATGGAGGGATAGACAGACTAATGAGGAAGTAAGAAGGTGTGGTGTGGAGGTAGATGTGCTGGAAAGTGTGAAAAGGAACAACTTGAGATGGTTCGGCCATATGGAACGTATGGAAAGCGAGAGAATGACTAAGAGGGTGTACGAGAGCGAGGTGGAGGGACAGAGGGGGGAGAGGTAGACCGAATATGAGGTGGAAGGATGGAGTGAGGCACTACATGAACAAAGGCGGTGCTGGTTGGGGGGAGGGGCGTCGACTGACTGGGGACAGAGGTGCATGGGGGCGGTTCATTCGCGGCCACCCCTTCGGGGATCACGGCGTCAGGCAATAGATAGATAGATAGAAAGGTAATACCAGAGAGAATACAACATTAATACCTGACTTCAGAAAAGCCAATTATGGTGGGTTAAGAAGAGCCCTATTAGCGGACCCCATGGTAAAAAAATTAAGTCGATCCAGGTGTCCAAATGAGTGTACTCCTTCTCAGGCACCTGTCATCTTCAGTCAGGAAGAGACGTCAACCTTGGTAGATACATACGATAATTTTATCGAGTCAGTATTCAATGCACAAAATAAATACATCCCCAAAAGAAAATTTAGATCAACACAGAACCAACCCAAATGGATGAATAATAGACTATTAGATCTTCTAGGACAAAAGAGATGAATATATAGAAAAATTAGGAAAGGCAAAATTCACCTACTTGCTTACTATCAGAATCTATCAAGACAGGTCAAAAAGGATATTAGGAAAGAAAAAAGAAATTATGAAATTAAGGTTGCCAATGACTCAAAAAATAATCCTAAAGCTTTTTACCAACTACAGGTATATAAATCCAAGGTTAGAGATGTAATTGGTCCCCTTAAAACTTTGATAGGAGAAATGACAGAAAATGATTTAGAAATGTGTAGTACATTAAATAGCCTGTCAATTTCTTTCCGTTTTCACTAATGAAAATTTGGCACAGTTTCCAGAAGTCCGTAAGGTATATAGCGATAGTATAGAAAATAGGTTAAGTACGGTTACTATAAGTAGAAATGATGTGCTTAAGGAAATTGACAGACTGAAACCTCATAAATCGCCTGGTCCTGATGAGGTATATGCTAGAGTATTAAAAGAATGTAGGGATGAGTTAAGTTACCCATTAACATTTCTATTTAACAAGTCATTAGAGACAGGTATAGTTCCAGAAGCTTGGAAGCTTGCAAACGTAGTTCCGATCTTCAAAAAAGGTGACAAATCAATAGCATCCAATTACCGTCCCATTAGTCTTACATCAATCATAGGAAAGCTACTAGAGTCAATTAATGCTAGTAAAATTAGAAACCACTTAGATACATTTAATTTAATAAATTCTTCTCAGCATGGATTCACTCAGGGAAGTTCTTGCCTTACTAATTGGCTTAGTTTTTTCTCAGAGGTATATGAAGCAGTAGATAATGACAAGTCATATGATATAATATATTTAGATTTCAGTAAAGCTTTCGACAGAGTCCCCCATGAGAGATTGATGAGAAAGGTTGAGGCGCATGGAATAGGTGGGGCGTTGTTGGGATGGATTAGGTCATGGCTAATTGGTAGGAAGCAGAGTTAGCATAAATGGTACGAAGTCAGAATGGGGAGCAGTCAAAAGTGGTGTCCCCCAGGGATCTGTATTAGGTCCTCTGTTGTTTGTTATATACATAAATGACCTTGATTTAGGTATAACTACTGTAGTAGGATAAGTAAATTTGCAGGCGATACCAAAATGGGGAGAACAATTGATTCAGATAGCGATATAGAGTGCCTCCAAAGGGATCTAGATACCTTACACGAATGGTCAGTAAATTGGCAGATGAAGTTTAACATTGACAAATGCAAGGTATTAACCCGTACAGCCCCAGCGACGCGTCGGCGATGTATGTAACGCACAGCCCCAGCGACGCGTCACCCTAATTGCGCCGACCGTAACCTCAGGTGTAGCCACTCAAGAGGGCTCAGATTTGTATGGGAACTGTGTACGTATCCCACGCAACCGTGCCGATGGTTGAAAACTCTCAAAGTCCACGTGCGTGCGCGTGAGCGCGCAATAACCTTTTTTTTGGGGGTAATTGCCTTCATTTTTTTACTCTTGTAAAATACGTTTTCGGGGGCTCTGTAGGACCATTCTTTAAGCTTTTTGAGCGGTTTTTCCTTCATTCCTAACCCATTCGCTATTGTTTCTGGAATAAAACCATTTTTGAAAACCGGCCGGGTTCTGGTGAACAAACATTACAAAACTAGCCGGGGCTCCACGGGTTAAAGATAGGGAAGATGCATACAAATGTTAAATATAAACTAGCTAATATGGAATTAGAAAACTCGAATTGTGAGAAAGATCTAGGTGTGTTTGTTAGCAATGATTTGAAGCCTAGAAAACAGTGTATAAGCGTTCGAAACAAGGCAAACAGGATTCTCGGGTTCATCTCTAGGAGTGTGAGTAACAGAACTGCTGATGTTATCTTAAAACTTTACTTGTCATTAGTGAGACCCCATATGGATTATGCTGTTCAATTTTGGTGTCCTTATTACAGAATGGACATAGATTCATTGGAGAACGGTACTACAGCTAATTAAGGTGGTAGATGATTGGATGCAAATTCTAGAAGATGGTGATGTAATAGACGTGGTATATTGCGATTTTATGAAGGCCTTCGATAAGGTCCCACATAAAAGGTTAATAGAGAAAGTTAGAAGCTATAATATAGGGGAGAAATGTGTGAAATGGATAGAAGCATTCCTGAAAGATCGGAGACAGAGGGTACTGGTGAATGGAATAGGCTCGGGGTGGAGGGAAATTACAAGTGGGGTACCTCAGGGATCTGTGTTGGGACCACTGCTGTTCGTTATATTTATCAACGACTTGCCTGAAGTTATAACTAATGGAAGTGAGGTATACCTGTATGCGGATGACACTAAGCTGTATAGAAGAGTGAGGAGTAAGGAAGATATGGGTTTGCTTCAAGGAGATGTGGAGGGCATGAAGGGATGGTCTGAGCATTGGTTAATGCCTTTTCATCCAAAAAAATGCAAGTACATGCGGATTGGGACCAGCAAGATAGACAAGGTTAGGATACAGTATGTATGAAGCGATGGAGGAAGTGAATGCAGAAAAATATATAGGAGTAGTGATAGACAATAAGTTAAATTTCTCAGAACATTTAGCGGAAAAGATAAACAAAGCCAATAGAATTGTAGGGCTGATAAGGAGGAAGAGATGGTTCGGCCATATGGAACGTATGGAAAGCGAGAGAATGACTAAGAGGGTGTATGAGAGCGAGGTGGAGGGACAGAGGGGGAGAGGTAGACCGAATATGAGGTAGAAGGATGGAGTGAGGAAGTACATGAACGAAGGTGGTGCTGGTTGGGGGGAGGGGCGTCGACTGACTGGGGACAGAGGTGCATGGGGGCGGTTCGTTCGTGGCCACCCCTTCGGGGATCACGGCGTCAGGCAATAGATAGATAGATAGATAGATAAGGAGGACATTTGTGTCACTTGACGAAGAAATCTTCAGGAATCTCTATACAGCGCTGGTTAGGCCGCACCTGGAATATGCGAACCAGGTGTGGGCTCCATATATGGTAAAGGATATAGAAGCAGTGGAGAAAGTGCAGAGGAGAGCTAGCAAGCTGGTACCAACGTTGAAGAACGCGGTCTATGAGCAGAGGTTGAGGACACTGGCATATAGGAGAAAGAGAGGGGATATGATAGAGACTTTTAAGATAGTGTCAGGAAAGTACGATGAGGATGTGTGTGAAGGTATCTTCTTGATGCGGGAGTGAACAAGAACGAGAGGACACTCTAAGAAAATTTACAAAGAAAGAAATAGGCTTGAGAAGGCAAAGAACTTATTTTGTGATAGAGTGGTAAATGAGTGGAACGCACTGCCCCAGTATGTAGTCGATTCCGAATCAATAAGGGAGTTTGAAAGTAATCTTGATAAAGCATGGGGAAGACAAGATTTGAAGTTTGATTATAAAACAAAAATACAGAATAGTAAAAATGTTGCGTCTGCTACCGCCGCCGCCAACACCGTGAACGACCGCAGCAGTGCAAGTATTGGTACTGAGCTGGATACACAGGCATAGTTTGCCTTTTTCCAGAGGATCTACTGTAAGAAACTGTAAGAGAGAGTACAACGTAGAATGACAAAAATTATCCATATTAGAAATCTTCCGTATAAAGAAAGGTTGAAGAAATTAGGCTTACATTCGTTAGAGAGACGCAGAGTTAGAGGGGATATGATAGAGGTGTTCAAGTGGGTTAGTGGGATTAACAAAGGGGACATGACAAATGTACTAAAGCTCAGTGATAGCGAAAGAACTCGTACCAATGGTTTCAAATTAGATAAATTTCGTTTCAGAAAAGATATAGGCAAATATTGGTTTGGTAACAGAGTTGTAGATGGATGGAATGGACTACCAAGTGCTATAGTGGGATTAAAAACGATAGGGAGCTTTAAGATAAAATTGGATAAGCATATGGACGAGAAAGGTTGGGTGTGAAGGGGGATCAGCCGGGTTGGGCCAATCAGAGCTCTGCAGACCCCGTAATCCTGCATTAATCTCTAACCGTTTTGGTAAGATGATCCTCAGGGTATTAGAGTGTTGAGCCTATAATTGGGCTTTGTAATTGGGGTTGTGTGGGACAGGGATCTGCCTTGCTTAGGACAATCGGCTTTCTGCAGACTCCCATTTTCTTATGTTCTTATGTCAATGGGAAGATAGGTTCAATGTTATTTTAATACCACAATTTTTTTTGATATATTTGAAGATAAATATTGAATCTACTGTATATGCTCTAAAGATCTTAAGAAATTTTGTTTTAACCCTCGGCAAAACCTAATAAAAAAGTACGGTACTAAAATGTCTTGGCAAGAATGTAGTTACCGGGTGTACCGCTCGTCTTGTTTACACTACGTGGAGTCGCGGACGCTCACCATCATGTTCCCGTCTATTTTGACTGCCTTGGGATACAAAAATACATTACCCTAACCAAACAACCTAACCTGACCTAACCTAGTATTATAGATTTATAAGTATTTATTTTATTATAAGTAGCCTATTGGTCACTTTAAAGATGATGTAATTAAATTTCTAAAACAAAAATCCGATTGTTTTTATCTAGTTTTGAGTTGTGTAAGGGTGTTTTGATGTGTGATAATAGGCGGAAATGCATACCGGGTATTTACCCATTGAATAACAATCTAAAAACACGTCCCTTCACTCGCGAAAAATAACTATTTGGCCATGACCGTTTGCCGTTGGATAGAAAATATGTAGAGGGGGGGGGGGGTAAGCCCCCCCCCCCCCAGATTTATTGCAATCATCATATATTTAAACAGTAGGGGAAAAAAAACAAATTTTCCCCAACACTTCTTCTTCTTCTTCGTGGCAGATGTAAACAAAGCCACCCGCCTCTTGCGAGGTAGGCGATATAGGGGATATTTTGTTTTTTTCAGGATCAGTAATAAATTTGTACTCGCATTTAGACACATATAGGAATGAAATACATGGTATAAGAAACTATACATACATACATAAAATTTTAAGACTGAGTGTTCCACACATAAGTGCAGTTTCAGTCTCTTGTCCTAATGGCGGCGTTCCAGGCAATCCTGTTAAGGGCTGCTTCACTTGTCAAGTTCTTGGATTTGAGATCGGCGCGTATAGTCCGATCCCAGGTCTTCCTCGGTCCACCCCTTGGTGCAGCTCCCTCCACAATCACAGACCTGCATTTTTTCACCCAATTTTGTTCATCCATTCTCTCCACATGTCCATACCATCCCAGTCTACTTGTACGCATCACCTCGCTAATACTCTTTATACCTAAACGTCTCCTCAGCTCAACATTTGTTATTCTATCCTGTAGCCTGGCCCCACACATCCATCTCACCATTCTCATCTCATTACGCTCCATTCTGTTGACCTATATACCTAAGAAACCTGTAGGCCACGATAAAATCGATGTATGAATTTAATTCCATCATCTTTATATTGTCCTAAGTATTTATAGATGATTTATGTTGTATGTCGGTAGTGGTACACCCGGTAAGTCGGTAACTACATCCTTCCCAATGTCTTTTTCGTAACAAGGTTGTCAATACAGTACTTCCAGTTATCGATAGCTCTAAAAATCATATGAAAATGTGTTAAACCCTCGGAAAAACCTAATATAAAAGTACGGTATGGTACTAAAATTTAATTTTCGTAACAAGGTTGTCAATATGGTACTTTCTCGTTATCAATGTACAATCAAAGCTGAAGATTGCAGAGTAAACTCCAGACTTCATCGACTTTTCTTTCACCTTCGTATAATCGACAGCCAATTTTTTTTGTTTTATTTACTAAGGGATTAGGCCTAGCCTAGTACTCAACCAGCAGGGGTGTGGGGGCAGCTGCCCCACCCATAATACTAGGTTAAGGTTGTTAGGTTAGGCTAATGTCTGTTCAAATCACTATCGGGGGGGGGGGCGTGTCTCAACATCGATCAATAGGCCTAATGAGGAAAATAGGTTTTCCCGAGATTTCTAATTAGGCTAATTACAAACACTAGGGCCTATAGGCTAGCCTATATTGATGCAAATTATTATTTTTTTTTATAAAAAAACTCAGAAAATTTGTGGTAGGACTAGGCTAGCCTATTAAAATAAAAACAATCCGGAAGATAGCCTATTATTGGGATGGAATTTGAGCCGTACCTAGTTTCATTGCATTACCACAGTACACCGAAATACAAAAACAAAATACCCTCATTGTTCCCTGATTAAAATAGCACTGTAGGATATGAATATTCCCATAGCCTATTCAAAATATGCTACAGGGCCCAGGGGCCAAGGGGGCAATGCCTAGCGAGTTAATTGCTCAATAGGTGGCGTTTTGAGAGTGAGGGTCCGAGCCTGTGAAGCGCAGAGGCGAAGCATCTTCAGAGATGGAGTTGGGTTCGAGCCGTTAATAGGTGCTTCGCATGTCTCACCGTGTTCAGCGGTAGAGTGTAAAGGCTATCAGCCTATGCCCGAGAGGGAGTAGTTGGAATAGGCTATAGGCTAGGCTTGGAAGAAAAAAAAAAAAAAAAAAAAAAAAAAAATTGCAGACAGAGGTGCCAATCCTACCGAGCTTACAGTAGGCTACACACCAGATAATCAGCTGCTCAGCTCAGCATAGGGGTGAACATACTTCTTGGAGCGAGTTTAGGCCTAAATGGTAAAGGAAACCTAAAGGCCACGATACAATCGATGTCTGAATTTAATTAGGCTAGGCCTAGGCTACTTTATATTGTCCCAAAACTAGCCTAGCCTGTAGGCAGGGTGTCAATCCACAAAATATGAATTGTGTTATCATTATGGTTTATTATTTTGTTATCATTATAGCGTGGCGAAGGCGCGAGCTCTAGGGGGGTCCGGGGGCATGCCCCCCAGATTTTTTGTTGAGAATTTAGGTGTCTAAAACAGTATTTCCTGCAATAAAAAAACAATCAAGATGGAAAATATGGAGACCAAAATTGTGTCAATTTAGCCTAGCCTACCTTTTTTTTTGGGGGGGGGGGGGGGGGTTTCTGTTATCATTATACAAAAAGTTCATTGCGTTATCACTAAAAAAAACAGCGTCATTTGACACCCTGCCTGTAGGACTAGGCTAAATTGCCCCTGCATAGCCTCTAAGCCTCTGCATAGCCTATTTTGAAAGTAGCCCAAGTAGGCCTATGGTAGGCTAAGCTAGACTAAAACTTACCCAATCAGCTTGCATTATTACTAAAAAGACCATGAAGCAAACGGACTGGCAACAACGAATGCTAGCCTAGACTACTCTGCCCACGGCGAGACAGCTCGGCTCAGTAAAAACGAGACACACACGCCATAAACGGGAGGCCATGTATGCAGCACCAAATCCTGTCCTCTGCACATGCGCGAGAATATTAGGCCCCTTGGCACAATTTTGTTTTCCTTTAGGCTATAGGCTAGGCCTACTATTATATTAGGCTATCTTAACCTAACAGTTGAGCCTAGGCTAAATAACATAATAAAAATATTAGGGAAAAGGCCGCGCATACGCAGAGGACAGGATTTGGTGCTGCATACATGATACATGGCTTCAGTGCCTCACCCATAAACCCTCCACTTAGCTCTCCCCATCCTAATCCTGATTGCTCTCGTCAAATTGTCCCATAGCAAAACATGGGGCCGAGCTGTCTCAAATAATGGGCCGAGTTGTCCAAAAGTGGGCCGAGCTGTCCGAGCCGAGTTGTCCAGTCTGTCCAGTCACCGGCACCAACACATGGCGAGGCAGGAGATAACTTACTATTTCTTCAATTTTGTGAACACCAACTGGGTCTCGTTCTCGTTTAGAGGTCTCATGTTGAAAATATTGTTATAATTATGTAACCTAAAAGCACCACTATATAAACTTTTTGAATAATGAAGCGCAGAACACAATATTTCTTGAATTTGCCTTCCCCGAGTCCCCGTGTCTCAAGTTAAAGGGCTGGTCGCTTGAAGGAAACGGACAGAGCGCAGCCACATAAACCCTGATATATAATTTTCATTTAGCCTACAGTATATATTTTTCCAAGTCTTGAACAATGCTAGAATTCTATAACGTAAAATAACTAATCAAACCAAATTATACTTCATCCTAACCAAAATACATGGTCAATATTTACGAGTCACACCACAGCTGGAATCTCATTTCTAAGGGTAGTTTTGGGTTCCTATCATTCTATGCTTCATTGCTATATACTTTTTATCCACCGGAAAATATATTTTTTCTTGGGTTTTTTTATTTATTTTTGTATTTTTTTATTTTTTTTAGCATTAACCTAACCTAAAAACCTAACCTAACCTAACCTAAATGTATTTGGGGGCTATTAGGTTAGGTTAGGTTAGGTTAGGTTAGGTTTTTGGTTAGGTTAATCCTAAAAAAAAAAAAACCCCAAGAAAAAAAATATTTTCCGGTGGATAAAAAGTATATAGCAATGAAGCATAGAATGATAGGAACCCAAAACTACCGTTAAAAATGAGATCCCAGCTGTGGTGTGACTCGTAAATATTGACCAAATACATCTAGATTTGGTAACATTCAAGGAGACTACTGCAGGACTCTTCTTCTTCTTCTTACCTCTGGCCAGGTATAGGTAATCCTAGTGTTTACTAGCCTATACCCCTTTGAAAGGACATTAGCCTAACCTAACAACCTTACCTAACCTAACCTAGTATTATAGGTGGGGGCTGCTGCCCCCACACCCCCGCTTTGACTTAGATTTTTGGTGTATTTGTCTGTGAAGTGGGTATTTTTCAATTTGTTTATAATGAAAATCCTCCATGCGGACTATATGGAGAAAAATATGACAAATCTATTGGTGCCTATTTTCCCTAATAAATTGTTTCTCATAACGTCACACTACTGTCCTTGAATATTATCCTAGATTTGACAGTAATACTAGAGCATCATAAGTAATGGTTATAATCGCTAATAGTAATAAAGTAGTAAATTCAAGAATACATCCATCTCCTACATCGTCATGTAGTCTGACGTGTAGGCTACACCGGTCATTAACCTCTTAACCTAACAAGTGCGCATGGGGGTAATTAGACACCTCTCCCTGTGCGCATGTATTTGAGGTGTTTCCGTCACTAAAATATTCATTGTACTATTAATAGCATTAATACTTATCCATATGCACCTATTATGGGTTGATTATAAAGGTATTAACCTGAAACAACAATAAAACGAGTGAAAACAGCGTTTGGATGGTCAAAATCGGAGATATAGCCCGCGAGTTGTATAATGTATGGGTGAGGCAAGCTGCTTTCCCGCCAATTTCCCCCAAGGCCACTGAGACACAGTCGATCGATACTCTCTCTCTTGCATTCGCTTGCTATCAGTGATGACCATACCCTGCAACCGGATTTCTAATGTTAGCACGAAAATATACCTCAGAATAAGGGAATAACAGGGAAAATAGGTGATAACTGAAGGAGAGGAGGAAAGTGGGGAAGGAGGGGAGGTAGAGGACTGAGATTTTGCATGGCCCAGGGGCCAAAAAAAAATAAAAAAAATAAAAAAATAATATTTTTTTTTTCGATGTCAAAAGTTGATTTTTTTTTTCTCTGACTCTTAAGAGTCTCCCCGCAGTCCGCCGGGGGAACTCTTAAGAGTCTCCCCGCAGTTCCTGGGTTAAGTGTGCATGGGGGTAATTAGACACCTCTGCCTGTGCGCATGTATTTGAGCTGTTTCCATCACTAAAGTATTAATTTTACCATAAATAGCATTAATACTTATCCATACGCGCCTATTATGGGTTGATTATAAAGGTATTAACCTGTTACAACAATAAAACGAGTGAAAACAGCGTTTGGATGGTCAAAATCGGAGATACAGGCCGCGAGTTACATAATGTATGGGTGAGGCAACCTGCTTTCCCCCAAGGCCACTGAGACACAGTCGATCGATACTCTCTCTCTCTCTCTTGCACTCGCTTGCTAACAGTGATGACAATGCCCTGCTTGCAACTCGCTAATGTTAGCACGAAAATATACCTCAGAATAAGGGAATAACAGGGAAAATAGGTGATAACTGAAGGAGGGGAGGTAGAGGAGTGATATTTTGCATGGCCCAGGGCGGCCCAGGGGCAAATTTTTTTTTTTTTTTTTTTTTTTTTTTCGATGTTTAACCCTTCCTACCCGGGCAGCCTTTCTTAAGGACGGAGGCTGTATCCGGGCGATGTGGCTGAAAACACAACAAAAGTAAACTAAGGCTAATCTCGCTTAATATACTACCTACATTAATCAAACATATGTCAAAATGGGCGCCTTACCTTGCCGCGTAGAATGGCGTAGAGTAGAGCTTTCTAGCTCAAGTAGTTCCGGAGTTATGGTGATGGAAGTGGAGGTAACTTTTTCCGCGTATTTACCTCGCCGCGTCCGAACGCTCAACCGCGGCCCAGGCTACGACGAACGTCGCTCTACCTTGAATTATGGCGGGAAGCGATTTTTTAGTGTTTTATTGTTTATTATGCCATATATTATTATTATGATATTTTCACTCAATAAATATATTTTTCTGAAGTAATTTGTGTCTCTGTCACTTATACTTAGTTTTATTGTTATTATTATAGTAGTTATGATTATTTATACTGGACTATGGTAATTGATAGTGTCATTTTCACTTCTTTATTGTTAGGAATATATATTTTAGTGTCACTTTCACTTGTTCATATTATTCTGAAGGCACTTATTATTACTTATGTGTGTCTCTTTCACTTAGACTTAGTTTTATAGTCATTATTATAGTAGTTATGATTATTTATACTGGACTATGGTAATTGATAGTGTAATTTTCACTTCTTTATTGTTAGGAATATATATTTTAGTGTCACTTTCACTTGTTCATATTGTTCTGAAGGCACTTATTATTACTTATGTGTGTCTCTTTCACTTAGACTTAGTTTTATAGTCATTATTATAGTAGTTATGATTATTTATACTGGACTATGGTAATTGATAGTGTAATTTTCACTTCTTTATTGTTAGGAATATATATTTTAGTGTCACTTTCACTTGTTCATATTGTTCTGAAGGCACTTATTATTACTTATGTGTCTCTTTCACTTATACTTAGTTATTATTATTATTATTATTGAGTGTCACTATCACTGTCACTTACACTTCAATAGTTTGCCAGAGTGTGGAAATCATTGAAGCAGGTGCCAGCACACAGTCCCACCTGACACTCGAGGCATTGCCAAGTGGTTTTTGTGGGTTTGCTTGGTCGTCGAGTTGTGCGGGTGCACACATAGCACCTCTTCTGCATCCTTATTCGGCTGTTAGGACCCTGGAAAGGAAGGGCGACGAGCTGGTGCTTTCTCAAGAACTCGGCACACCCTATTCTGTCCATCATGCCTGGTCCTTGTAGTGGCCTCCCTGGTGTACCCGCATGTTTTACCAGGAGCTCATGTATCAGCTGCTTTTGGAAGGTCCGCAGGCTCTTGTACTTGATGACTGCAGGACTCCTCAAACGGTAGGTGTTGTACGCGTTGAGGACAGACATATCTACTGTATGCAGGACAAACTTCTTGTACCACCTGCAAGATGTTCGCAGGCAGTCTATGAAGCCCATCTGCATGTCGGACTTGTCGACGAGGCGCATGTTCAGGTTATAGTCCAGAACAGCAGCTGGTTTTGTGATAGGGTTCTTCGTTTTTCGGTCCACCTTCCCTGTGGGGACCATCTCTGCTTTGTGGCATGTGGTGAGGAGGTTGACCTTGCGCTGGTCATGCCAGTGGATGGAGAGGATGGGGCCACTCTTCTTATGGAAGATGTCCATCTTCTTAGTTTTGGTTGGGTAGGTTGGCATGCCCTACCTCTTCCCCTTCACTGTGCCGACAGTTCCGGTCTTGCGGTCATGGAGGTACTTGGCGAGGATAGGCGACGTTTAATAATTGTCGGTATAGAGGACGTGGTTGTCATGGAAGTACCTCTCCATCATCCTCTTTACCACAGCGCCGCCAAAACCAATGATGGGGTCAATCTGCACCTCACCACCCTTGCCGCTGTAGACTATAAAGTCGAGCACATATCCCGTCTTGCAGTCGCAGAGGACGAAGAGCTTGATGCCGAAGCGGTGTCTCTTTGACGGGATATACTGTCGGAAGTGCAGCCTACCACGGAACAGGACCAGAGACTCGTCGATGCACAGCTTCTGAAATGGAATCAGGTAGGTGGAAAACCGATGACGTATCATGTCATACAGTTGCCTGATCTTCCAGAGTGTGTAGGGCTCGTGGACATGCATGTTATTTGTCAGGTGGAAATATGAGAGGATGTCGAAGTACCTATCCCTTGACATGAATTTGCCAAATGCTGGAGTCGTTGTGAGGTCGCCAGTTATCCAGTAGTCGGCCAGAACGTGCTTCTTTATGTGTGTCATCAGCATTGTGAGTGCCAAGAACACATATAATTCTGCCACAGTGAGAGCTCTCCATGCCACCATCTTGGCACTGGTCTTCCTGCCAAGAAAGTTTGAACAGATAGCCTGGTGGTTATTTGTCTCTTTGACAAGGTATTCCATGACTTCATTGTCGTAGAAGCCACAGAAAAGTTCACTGAGGGTGGCATTTGGGCCACAGGGATATGCTGGTGACACCCCAGAACCCTGTTGTACCTCGTCAAAGACAGGAAAATCTGGCACAAAATCCGCCCCATCTGACCACACAAACATTTCAGCAGCTCGAGGACGAGGACGTGGAGCTGCAGCAGGCACACGCCCTGGACGCCCTGGCACACGCCCTTGGCCACGTGGATGCCCAGGCAGACGCCCTGCACGCCCACGCCCAGGCCCAGGCCCAGGGGCAGTGGCGTCGGCAGGCTGACCACGTCCACGACCTCGAGGTCCTTTGACTCTTCTTGTCGGGACTCCCTCTTCCTCTTCGTTTTCCTCTTCCTCAGGCGACGTCAGGTCATCTGGGGCAATGTTGGGGTCGTCAGCATCCTCTTGAGGAGACAACTCTGGTGAAGAATAGACCGGGCGTCGGCGGCGTGGGGCTGCGGGAGGTTGAGCAATGGGAGCCTCGGCCTCGGGAGTTGGGCTCCTTTTGCGGCTAGCCGTGGACTTTTCCGCAGGAAATAAGGACCTACGATGCGGGGCCTGTGGTGATCACACTGTGGGAGGCCAATGGCGCACTTGTAGAGGCCCTTTGGTCATCCTGAGGGACAGATAAAGCCGAGGGCTGTGGGTGGCCCTCCCGGCGTCCCGGGTCAAGGCGTCGGGACAAAGGAATGCGGGTGGTTGCTAGGCCTGGGTCGGCGTCACTCTCACTATCTACGCCTTCCCTCACTTTTTCTGCCTCCCTGCGTGCTTTCTTGGCTGCACTTTTCACTAAAGACTGTTTATAGAAGTATTTACCCACTTTCAAGGGCATACGGGCAGGCAAAGGGGAAGGTCCTGGCGTAGGGCTAGGGCTAGGGCTAGGCCTAGGCCTACCCTGACCTACGAAACTAGGCGAAGGGGTTGGCTCTAGCACACTTGGTACTTCAATAGCACCTTCCTCCACCACTTCCACATCAGGATCATCACTACTATCACCCCCCTCAAATAAATCAACATTGTCATCAGCACCAAATCCCACAAAATCGTCAATTTCGCTCCCACTTCTACTCTGAATATAGAGGTTTTTGTCCACAGAGCTTTCACCACTGCTCAAATCCTGCTTGAAAAGTTCACGTTGTATTGCACTATCACTTAGCAAACGTTTCACTTTCCTTAGTTCTTTTTCTTCTCGGTTGGCAGAGGCGTAGATGTTGCAAGCGGGGTAGCACTGGGACGCGCGGGAGATTGCACAGTATCGGACGCGTCAGAATTCATTTTTTTGCTGTAGCTCGCAATGGCGGCAACGTAGGAACTGATAAGCGTGGTAGTTGAGGCTTGGTGGTGCTACGATCTCCCCCGCAAAGTAAAATTTGCCCGCGCGAAATTTAAAGCACGCTTTCAAGCAAATGCCTTAGGTAAGGCATACCGGGTAGCGGCCCTTCAGCCGCGCTGTCCTTACCTAAGGCAGCCCGGGTAGGAAGGGTTAAAGTTGATTTTTTTTTTCTCTGACTCTTAACCTAACAAGTGCGCATGGGGGTAATTAGACACCTCTCCCTGTGCGCATGTATTTGAGGTGTTTCCGTCACTAAAATATTCATTGTACCGTTAATAGCATTAATACTTATCCATATGCACCTATTATGGGTTGATTATAAAGGTATTAACCTGAAACAACAATAAAACGAGTGAAAACAGCGTTTAGCCCGCGAGTTGTATAATGTATGGGTGAGGCAAGCTGCTTTCCCGCCAATTTCCCCCAAGGCCACTGAGACACAGTCGATCGATACTCTCTCTCTCTCTCTTGCATTCGCTTGCTATCAGTGATGATGCAACCGGATTTCTAATGTTAGCACGAAAATATACCTCAGAATAAGGGAATAACAGGGAAAATAGGTGATAACTGAAGGAGAGGAGGAAAGTGGGGAAGGAGGGGAGGTAGAGGACTGAGACTTTGCATGGCCCAGGGGCCAATTTTTTTTTTTTTTTTTCGATGTCAAAAGTTGATTTTTTTTTCTCTGACTCTTAAGAGTCTCCCCGCAGTCCGCCGGGGGAACTCTTAGGAGTCTCCCCGCAGTTCCCGGGATAAGAGTCTTCCCGCAGTCCGCCGGGGGAACTCTTAAGAGTCTTCCCGCGGTTCCCGGGTTAAACCTTTTGGTGCGGGCCAGTGGCTTCTATAGGAAAGAGAATACGCCCAGGTGGCTATTTTTCTGCTAATTCTGCTCAATATACATAGGCCTAGCGCCATATCTGTAGCCCTGAGCGAATTGGAAGGAGCTCCAATCAAATAATTGGGCCAAACTCTCCCTATTAACAATCAGCTATCTCTTTAAATTACATCATTCGAGAAAATTTGGGATGGATGTAGAGTTCGGGCGTACGGTCGTCATTGTTTACATAGGGCGATCGCCACGGTCGCACTTACGTTCCCGTCTATTTCGACGCTATATTTTCTGCTATTTACCCCTGTCATTACTACATGAATACTAGGTTAGGTTAGGTTAAAATAGACGGGAACATGATGGGAAAGGTCCGACGCCACTACGCGTAATGTAAACAATGATGGCGGTACGCCCGCTCACTACATCCTACCCGAAAATTTATTAATACTTTGCTTGTTTCGTCACAGAAAGCAGACCCCCACTTTACACTTGTGAATGAAAGTATATAATTTTCTCTTTCACTTGAACTCTCAATGGTTGACGTTTACAGATATTTGAAATAACAGAAAAGCTTCTCACCACCACCACAGCCAATTAACCCGTGGAGCCCCGGCTAGTTCTTGTAATGTTTGTTCACCAGAACCCGGCCGGTTTTCAAAAAATGGTTTTATTCCAGAAACAATAGCGAATGGGTTAGGAATGAAGGAAAAACCATGAAAAACTGCTCAAAAAGCTTAAAGAATGGTCCTACAGAGCCCCTGAAAACTTATTTTACAAGAGTAAAAAATTGAAGGCAATTACCCCAAAAAACCAGGTTATTGCGCGCTCATGCGCACGCAGGTGGACTTTGAGAGTTTTCAACCATCGGCACGGTTGCGTGGGATACGTACACAGTTCCCATACAAATCTGAGCCCTCTCGAGTGGCTACACCTGAGGTTACGGTCGGAGCAATTAGGGTGACTCGTCAGACGCGTCGCTGGGGCTGTGCGTTACATACATCGCCGACGCGTCGCTGGGGCTGTACGGGTTAACATAACGAGATCACCTCTATACTCCACCACCATCACCAACACTACCGCCACCGCCAACATACCGAGATCTCCACCTCTACCTCCACCATATCTCCACCACCATCACCACCTCTACCTCCACCATCACCACCAACACTGTTGCCAGGGCGGGTGCCCAATCCCGAAAGGGGTTGAAATAGGGGAGCTATCCCCCCCGCCAAAGGCGGCTTTCTAGGAGTGGCTTCGGTCACCCACGCTTTATTGTGGTCGGCAGGGAGGGTTCTGTTGGGGCGCTTGGTTATGGCCTTGGCCTTGCTTGGGGCCTTGGGGCTGTTCGGCCAGGCAGCTTGGGGAACAACAACAACACTGTTGCCATACACCTACCGCCACAGCCAACATACCAAGATCTCCACCTCTACCTCCACCATCTCCACCACCATCACCGCACCAACACTGTTGCCACACTGCCACAGCCAACATACCAAGATCTCCACCTCTACACCGCCACAGCCAACATACTGAGATCTCCACCTCTACCTCCACCATCTCCACCACATCAAAGAAAACGACTACCTCCCCCGCATCAAAGAAAACGACTCAAAGACAGACAATTATATATCCCCGCAAGAGAGAGAAACATGTGATCAGTTTCTCGCCGATTACACTTCCCCTGCAACATCCCAAAACCTACAAACTTGCAACCACTGTCCACTCCATCTACCTCCAGCCTGCAAGCCACATAAGCAGCCCCCAGAGCAAACCAGAAGGCCAGCCATTATCTAGCTGTGTTCTTTCTCTGTCCACCACAAGACTGTTATGCCCTGCTTTTATACAGGATTAACTTGGTATAGGTGAGTTCTGCAAGATTGGGTATATAGGACTTCACGCACAGTACACAATAGAATCACCCGATGGTATAAATAACATCACAGTAATGGTTTATAATGCAGCTTTATTCTCCAAAAACACTAGGTAGAATAATGGTTATATGTGCACTAGAAACAATGGTAAATTGAATAAGTCAGATACGTAGTTTGGACTTTTTACAATCTCTAGCACTTCTCGCGGATTTGGATGGAGGTTCACTTCCCACTTCCAACGTTCAGGTATTATGCTTCTTGTTATGCCCTGTTTTTCTACAGGATTAACTTGGGTAATGTGAGTTCTAACTGACTGTGTATATAAGGCTGCATGCACAAAACAAGGTATGAGGAATAGAGAACACAAAATAAACACACGGTAACAAGACACACGATCACGTTTATTGAGGATGATTAATAGGAAGCATAAGAAGGTATGAATACTCATACAAGACAAATGATAGAATTGAACAACTAGCATTAGTAGATCTGGATGGAGCCTAGTCTCCCACTTCCAACGTTCAGGTATACTCTTCTGATCACTGGCTTTGTTCGCAAGTTTATATACTGGAAGCCATCAATGTTACTTATAGATTCAATTTCACTATTTAGATTTATTACTGGCAGTTCTGGTGCACGAGTAGTAGTTCACAGACCAGATTAGACACGCGTATATTTAGAGCACGAGAATTCTAGTAACCTCAGGCGGGTCCTGATGTGGCGGCGTCTACGCCGTGGGACCACCTCCCGGAGCTGCCAACCGCGGATGGCTGCCGACCCTCCACGGCCGGAGACAAGATCAATCGACCAGTGGAGGACAACCGGATGCCGGCCGTGGGGAGCAGTTTCGGGAGCCAAACCGTCACAACTATCCCCTGCCCCCCCCCCCTGGGGGCACGGGTCCTTGGAGTGGCTTTGGTCGCGCCGGGAATTTCCACACCTCTCACACCACACACACACATCACACAGTTTTTCCTACACCGAGAAATGACTCTCCGGCTATCATTTCTCGAAGACTTCTTCTAGCCGGAGACATTGAGAGCAACCCAGGACCCACGTACACATACATATGTCCAACTTGCTCAAAACCCATCACTTCGAGTCGCCACACTAAGGGTTCAGTTCTCTGCAATTCATGCAGGAACTGGACCCACTTCACCTGTACAACACTTGCCTCCAAGAAACACTACACGAACACCTGGACCTGTTCCTCATGCCCCTCCCTCTCCCAGTCAAATCCCTCGCCTAAAACCCGTCCACCTCTCCTTCCCAACCCACCTAGCCTTCCCATATCATCCACTCCCCCCCTAAAACACGTCCACCTCTCCTCCCTAACCCACCTAACCTTCCCATACTATCCACATCCTCAACTCAACACACCACACCCCATCCTAATCCATTCCAACCCCCATCTCCTGCTCCCCAATCCCCACCCCCACCTCACCCATCCCAACCTCCAGCCCCTCCCTCACCCCCACCCCATCCTCGTGCAGCAGCACCCAACATACATCGTGCACATAACATTAACATTCTCCAATTGAACATAGATGGCATTAACACAAAGAAACACGAACTCTCACACTTCATCAAACAACACAACATACACATTGCCATCTTACAAGAAACAAAACTACGCACATCACAAAAAACACCCACATTTCATAATTTCACCACCATCAGACAAGACCGGGCTGTCGGCGGGGGCGGTGGACTCATCACCCTGGTACACAATGAAATATCATACATAGTAACCAGTGTACAAACCAAATCCCTCCTCCCCCCAAATGATAACACAACAGAAATACAATCAATTAAAATATGCACTAGCAACAAATCCAACATAACCATCATAAACACATACATCCCTCCCCAAACATCCCCTACAGTACCGAATGAATACAGACCACACTTACAACACATCACAAACACCCCACACATCATCCTGGGTGGTGACTTCAACGCCAAGACGTCGGCCTGGTTTGTCGACAACCCCGACACAGACAGAGGGCTGGTACTACAAAACCAAACAGATAACCTCATCATCCTTAACGACATCCATCAACATACCCATATTCCTCACCAAGCCCTCTATAACCCATCATCTCCAGACATCACCTTTTGCTCCCCAGAACTCGCCCCCACAACATCCTGGAGGGTGGTCAGAACCTTAGGCTCTGACCACCTCCCGATCATTATCACCACCAAAACCAGACTCACCCCAGCTAGCCACAAACACATATACACCAATTATAAAAGAGCTAACTGGGAAGCATTTACAAATGAGACAGAACAACACTTCACAACTCTAAACAGTACACCCATCACTAACATCAACAATGCTGTACACATACTCAATAAAACTATCCAAAACGCTGACAAGAAACACATTCCAAGAGGTAACAGAAAAAGACACAACCCCAACTTCACACCAGAAATTCAAAACCTCATCAGACAACGCGACACACTGAAACACTCCCCAGCACCCCACACACAAGACATCACACAACAAATTCAAGCACTCAACACCCAAACTAACAACAAAATACAAGAACAACAAAAACTAAATTGGAATAACTTCCTACAAACACTTGATCACAAAACAAACCCCAAAAAACTCTACAAAACACTAAACAGCATCACACTTTCCAACAGCAACACAACACAATCACATGCTGCAATCACAACAACAGACTCTACTCCTTCATGTAAACAACAAGCAAACACTCTCATCAATCACTTCTCACATGTCAGCCACCTAAAACCTCACAAAGACGACCGACGTGTCATCCGACGTAAGAGACAATTCCCCACAGACCCTGACTATACACCCTTCACCAATCACCAGACAAAGCATATCATCAACAATCTCAAGCACTCACCCGCCTGTGGCCTAGACAACATAAGCAACATACACCTCAGACACCTGGGACCACAAGGCATACAAACACTCACTAACATATCAAACTACAGCTATTCACACAACACAATACCAGACATTTGGAAGCATGGTATCATCATCACATTCCCCAAACCCAACAAAGACCCCACACTACCCTCCTCGCACCGCCCCATCACACTCCTTTGCTCCCCCTCCAAAGTCATGGAACGCCTAGTATTACAACTAATTACACCCGACCTACCCCTAGCTCCAACACAACATGGCTTTAGGCCACTGCACTCCACAAACACTCTTCTCACAGACCTTACACAAAGAGCTTTTGACGGCATCAACTCAGCTAGACCACCACACAGATCACTATTAGCCACACTCGACATTAGTAAAGCCTTCGATGCCATCCCCCGCCACAACCTAACAAACAAAATCTACAACACAAACATGCACAACAACACAAAAAGGTGGCTGGCCAACTTCCTAGCAGGCAGATGTGCACACGTATCTTTTGCCGGTCAGTCATCTAAAATCAGAAACTTTCCAAACGGAGTCCCACAAGGATCCGTCCTATCGCCCGCACTCTTCAATCTGTACATGCACGATATAACTACACCCAATACTCCCCAAATAAACTTAGCCTCCTATGCAGATGACATAACACTCACATGCACACACCATGACCCAAGAAGAGCAACAGATCTCCTTCAACCCTATCTCAACACACTAGATGGCTGGTGCACTACAAACAGACTTAATCTAGCCCCAGCCAAATCCACCGCAACCCTGCTCACAAGCTGGACAGGTGAACACGAATACATCCCTCAACTCACCATAAACAACACACCCCTAACACATACACACACACACAAAATCCTAGGAGTAACATATGATACTCATATGACATTCAAATAGCACACCACAAACATTAAAAAGAAACTGACACCCAGACTTAACGCCCTCAGGTCACTTGCTCACACAAAATTTGGACACAACAAAGAAACTACCACCACAGTATATAAACAATACATAAGATCAGTAATGGAATACGCAAGCCCAGCCTGGGCTTCTAACCTAGCTGAAACACATCATAAGACCTTACAGACTATTCAAAACAAAGCCCTGAAGATCATTACAGGCTGCACAGCTACTACACCCACAGATCATCTACATCAAGAAACCAAAATCCTCAAAGTCAAAGACCATCTGGACATGAGAGGCACTCAATTCCTGGCAGCAGCCTCCACGAACCAAGACCACCCACTAAACTACATGGCAACACACCCACAGACACCAAGAAATATCAAAACAACACCCAGCACACGGTATCACACACAATTATTGTCCTCTCTCCCTCCCTGCCCACCCCGAACCAACTTCCAGAAGCACATCCATACTCATATCTCTCGCCAATCCATCCACTCACTCACAGACAACACGCAGCTGCATGCACGACCTCCCGAAATCCATCCTTCCGAATCCTCCCTCCCTCGCGAGGACAGGGTCCACCTGGCCAGGCTGAGATGCGGACACCATCCAGCTCTCCTGAGCTATCAGAAGAGACTGGATGACTCCGTTGTCGACGCCTGCCCGGGATGTAACACAGCACCCCATACCATTAAACACATCATAGAAGACTGCATTTCACACAACCACTTACGCCAACAACACAACCTACACTCAATGAGAGCTCTGTGGGAAAGCCCGATCCATGGCCTTCCTCAGGGACTCGGGGCTGTTCGGCCAGGCAGCTTAGGGAACAACAACAACAACAACAACAACTGATCTAAGTTTTATATTCTTATAGCAGAAATACGTAGAACGCAAATCAGTGGGCGAACGTTAGATATCACTAGGGTTTTACTTCTATGTAATAATATCTGGATCGGGGTAATTACGAGAGTTAATGTCGCCTGTTAATTAATGAACACTGATACGCTTAGCACTTCCTGATGGAATGGTTATATATGAATTATACTGGGCCAAAGATATAGCCACTTCATAGAAATATTAATAAGTGAGTCTCTAAATAGTACTGTAACACTGTAGTACTAATAAAGTGAATCTTGGGTAGTATTTGGTTGGTCTGGTCCTGGTTATCTTGCGTCCGTGATGTTGGGGGCTAACGACTGGTTCCGCGGCCGTCCAGGGGGTCCATATGTAGGAAGTTCTCAAGACGGATCTCTTGGCGATCGTTGCAGGCTACACGCTTATATACCCACTGGTGTGTGAAGGTTATAAGGTGCACGTAGATTTCTTGTACGTAGACAGATGCTTCTATCTCAAATCTGCCACGGAGTCTGCTGGCTCTGGAACTCAATTCTCAGGAACAACACAAGGGCAGAGCTAGAGGTCAACTTAAGGGGGCCAGCCACTGGTTGGTGTCTATCTTTCAACTGATTTTACTGGGGGCTAGAGCTGGGTTTATAGGCTCGGTTTTGGACCCTGTAGGCCATAGGGATTTCGAGTCTTATGGAATTATTTGAGCTCTCAATAGATACGGGGACTAGGTAGGGTGGTGATTACTGTTGTGGCACATGGCTATAGGGGGCCTTCATAATGTGATATAACTGAGCCTTAGTAAGAGGTACTATTTTGGCTATACTGGAAGTATTGAGGGGAGGGAGACTGGATCTACTTTGCGAGGAGGACTGAGACAGCTGTGATAGGAGCGTCTCTCTTACATTGCTCAGTCTTCATTCTATGGTATAGCGGAGGTGCTAATTTGGTTATCAGAGTATGCAAGAAAGGTGAATGGGTTATTGTGGGTTAATAGAGGTTAGTAAAGGGGTTAGTCATGCATGGTTAGTTCATTGATAGGAAGAATTCCTGTGCTACTTGGCAATGACCCGGAAGTCAAAACAGGGGTCAGGGCTGTCATCAGGAGACTGGTGTACAGCTTTTTGCAGCGACTGCAATCCTCCAGTAACACGCCGATTGTAGCTCTTTGGTCTAGTGATCATATCTATGAATCCCGTATTATATCTCACTGGCAGAAGCTGCTGCACACATAGTATGTAATGTAATATATAGGTCTAATTGAACTATGAGCAATGATCTGTGCAATAGGTGTTAACCAACATTGAGCAATAGCCTTAGTTAGCCTATCTGTGTTATATTGTGACAAAATGTGATATGTGCTCTATTCTGTAAATAGGCCTACTGTATATTTTATTTTATTGTTTCTTTATTAATATATCTTTGTGTATAATTATTATCTGTGCTCTGACGAGAAGTGTATGTGATATGGACCATTAGGTCGTACTGTATTTATACTGTATCTATCTTATGTGTCTGGAATAAAGAATTATTATTATTATTATTATTATTACTATACCTCCGCAGGGGTGGGGGTCTCCCTCCTCGGGTGGGTAAAAAAGGGTAGGTGCGTGCCCTCTCTCTGTGATGGTCGTCCGGCGGCTGTGGCTAGGGGCTTGCCATATCACAAGTGTTTGTAATAACCCTCTGTTTATGAGACAGATGTGGGTGTTCGTAATACCAAAACCGAAGGTGCCTTGACTAGCTGGTTTAATCGGTTGGGTTGTTAATTGCATGGTTTGCTGGATGTGGTGGAGACTGGGTTGCTAACTCTGCCACATTTATCTGGAAGTATGGCAATAGAAGTTAGTCACTGGCGAGGCGGCTAGCCTCGCACTGACGATCATTTGGTACAGGGTTGTGAATGGGTTGTGAGGAAATAGATAGCATGCAAAGGGTTAGTAAAGTTCTAATGTTGTTCCGTCCTACTAAGGGAAGGTAGGCTGGATAGGAGTATATATATAAAAGGTTTGAGAATGTTAGCAACGGAAAAATCAAGGATATTCAGGAGGTATGGTGGAGAGGCTAGGTTGGAAAGGAGTCGAGCAGCGTGGGGGGTTAACGAGAGGGAGAGGGTTAAGGGGGGCTACGTGGAAGTTTGACCCTAAGGTCTCTGGGCGTAGGGGTGGCATTAGACTACAGTTGGTATCGGAGCTTGGGGGTTAATGACAGGGAAAGTATGTTAGCCAAACGCTACCGGGAGATAATAATAATAATAATAATAGTTCTTAAAGCTAGCGCATGCTAAGCTAGCTAAGGATAGCTCAATAAGGCCGATTAGGCGTATTTCCATTGGGGTCCTGTACTACTACCCCATCCCTTTGTTCATGAGGGATGGTAACGACTCAGTGCTTGTGAAAAATCTTTAATGCGCCGAGCGTGGGCGCGAACCCGGGCCTTCTGGGTGGAAGTCCGAGACGCTAGTCACTACACCAAGCGAGCCGCAATGATGAGCAATATGGGGTGGTATATGAGTCTGGAAAGGATCGAATCATGTGGACTGTGGGGAAGAGGAGGTTAACTGTAGGTGTGTGCTTGACTGTGGATGAAAGTAGGAAAAAACATGGTGTATTATTACTCGTCAATACGATGGTTATGGACACTGTTAATCTGACACTACTTCTTGCTGATCTAGTTGTTCCTGGGAACTGCGTTTTCTATGACATATACACCAAAGAAAACGGCAGTTCGTAGGGGTAGCTTCGGTATTGTTTCGTGGTGAAAATGCGTCGAGACAATGGTAAAAGAGGGTTGTATATACAATCTCTGGTTGGGGTAAGAATTAAAGTTACTGCATGGTGGCTAACATCTTCAGTCATTTCTGTCTAGGTCTTACAGGAACAATGGTTCTATATACACTGGTGTACCCGTGGGTATCATAGTTTCTTATCAATTAGGACATGGAGTTTTAACATACTACTTCTCGGATAGAAGAACATATATAGATTTTATGGGGGCGGTTGGTCTTCAGAAACTGAGTCTGGCAAGACAGGGGGTTAACATATTACTTCTTGGATGGGAAAAAACATACATAGATTTAGGCCTGTCTGAACTGGTTGGCATTGGCTCAACCTAGGGACAGGGCATGGGTGTTTTAACCTGGGAAGAACATACATAGATTTATGGGGGCAGTTGGTCTTCAGAAACTTAGTCTGGCAAGACAGGGGTTAACATATTACTTCTCGGATGGAACAACATACATAGATTTATGGGGCGATTGGTCTTCAGAAACTTAGTCTGGCAAGACAAGGTATTTTAGGGTATGTTGATATTGATATCCTAACTTAGGGACAGGGCATGGGTGTATTAACTTAAGGTGTATTTATGTTCATCATCATGTATATACACTGGTGTACCCGTGGGTATCATAGTTTCTTATCAATTAGGACATGGGGTTTTAACATACTACTTCTCGGATGGAAGAACATATATAGATTTTATGGGGGCGGTTGGTCTTCAGAAACTGAGTCTGGCAAGACAGGGGGTTAACATATTACTTCTTGGATGGGAAAAAACATACATAGATTTAGGCCTGTCTGAACTGCTTGGCATTGGCTCAACCTAGGGACAGGGCATGGGTGTTTTAACCTGGGAAGAACATCATAGATTTATGGGGGCGGTTGGTCTTCAGAAACTTAGTCTGGCAAGACAAGGTATTTTATGGTATGTTGATATTGATATCCTAACTTAGGGACAGGGCATGGGTGTATTAACTTAAGGTGTATTTATGTTCATCATCATGTAGATAGAGGTGTAGGACACGAGGGGTAGTGTATACGCGAGGTGGGGGAAAGGTCAGTGTTTAGAAGGGGTAGGCAGGTGTGGTTTGGAGCTGCTTAGCCCTGCGGGCTTCGGCCTGTCTTAACTGGTTGGCTCGGTCACCTGGTCCTTTCGTTCTGTGGGCCTTTCTTTCGGGTGTTTCTGTGTGGTGTTCGCTCGTGGCTTCCGTGGTGGGCTTCTCGTTCTGGGGCATTTTACTTCTGATCACCTTATTTGTAAGATATTAGAGTACACGAATCACGCGGGTTAGGTGTCTCGCTGTATTAACTCTCTGGTAATATGACTCTCAATCTAGGATGAAGGTATAGGTAATATGGTTGTAGCCCAAGAATTAATGTAAAGGGATAACTGTAGCTAGTTGCACTGGTCCAGTATATTTGGCTGTTTAGGTAACACTTTAGACCGAAAAATATCAGTGAGGGGCGAATCAGGTTTCTGGTGGAGTCACAATCACTTCTTTCAAAATTGCTTTTGCTCGAGCCGTATTCCTAATGTGGACGAGGTAAAACCTGATGGCAAGAATAATTACGGGAGTCAGTTCGCCTAAACTAAATTTCACTGATATATGTTAATACATACTAGCATAATAAATCACTTGCTTCCTAACATCAGAGAGATTGATACATAAACGCATACACTGGTTGGTTGAGTTAATGGTACCGTAATTTGGTACTTTGCGAGTTAACACTGTGATCGAGTTTTCCTGGTTATCTTGTCTCGGTGGTGTCGGGGGTTAACAGCAGCTCCGGGGCCGTCCAAGTTGTCCGGGAGTGTAGAGAAGGTTTACAGATGGGCTTTTTGCGTAGCCGTGATGACGTCCCAATATGTAGAAGAGGTTCAAGGAACGCGGGCGGCTTTTCGCCTTTTTGTCAACAATGCTGATAAGGCCTACAGTCAATTGTTGCCAAGGAGTTATGCTTGCAGAATCCTCTATTAGGTTGCTCACATAATCCCTTCTAACATAACGATCTTTCTGCCTTAGATCAGTTATGAGTTATGATTATTCATGAACTTAAGTACAGTAGTAGAGGGGGCACTACCAGACGTTCAGGAAACAATAACAAATGGGTGAATTGGTTGTTTACCAATATAATATTACTGCCGGCAGTCCCGAACGCAATAATATATTCATAAAAAGCTTAAATTCACTTCCTCACAGAGTTGCACAGATCACGGAACGCCGAAGTTATCGCGAATCTTGAGGGGGGGGGGGGACACTAGATGACAACACAATGCGGTCAACCGTTGCTTTGAGCTCTAATATTCAACTGCCCGACTGTTGTCTCTGGGTCTTATTTATAGGCAGGTCAAGGAAGCTTCAGGAATGTTCTAGAAGTATTGGATGTCAATGCTATGAAGTAGTTAATTTATTCTGGTGAACTTAGGGGGTTAGGGAGGGGGGTCTTTAATGTGGCGGTAAGTAACTTGTTATCTGATTTATGATCGTGGATATCTTAACTCTAGTATGAGGTACTAGTAGAGTTATTTAGGCGGATTTGGTGAAGGTTCATAGTGTAAAGTCAGTGAAAATAGGCTAGCCTAAACAGACCTCGGATGCGGAAATACCCTGAGCCGAACAGGCCAAGTGGGATATCTCTATTGGTCTAACTGGTAAGGTGCCTGCCTCACACCCAAGGGTCGAGAGTTCGTGCCCCCACCAGGGCATGATATTTTCGTGAGGCTATTTCCGCATTTAACGAAGTTTAGGTGTGCTGGTTAAATTGTTCAGATGGTTGAGAGTATGATCGGAGCTCCATAAATCCTCTTTCGGGTATGGTGTAAAAACCGATCCCCACAATAGGGACTACTTTACTGGCGCACTACGTGAATAGGCTGGGAGGTATTATTCATCAATTCACCTAAATATCCTTCTCTGGTCTAGCTGACATGCTATTCGTAATCTAGGATGGGATAAGGAAGATTTTGGTTTTGGTTAAGGATGGGATAGGATGGTATTTGGATAGGTATTTAGAGGGTTAGTTCATCACCTGTTGGAAATTCACCTGGTGTCTGGCAAGAAGTTGTTGGCTATGTGTGGGTCATGGTGAACGTCCACGGGGGTTGGGGGGGTCCCTTTGGGGTGGGGGTCATGCCACTCCTTAAATATGTATATATGGGATTCTCTACGCTAATGGGGTTTTCTTATGATGTGGTGGTGTCAAGAGTGATACTCCTAGGGAGGGTTGATCCTGGGTTCTAGTTTTTACGTACTAGGATTACTCATGGGGCTAATAATAGTAGTTTTCATGAAAATGCAAGTCAGGCGGAACCGTCGACTTCTTAGGGGTGAGAGGTTGGCTGCTGTAGCCTCGCGCCGTCCGCCCTCCTGGTTCAGGTTGTGAGTTGGGCTAGTAAGTTAGAGGGTAGTAAATGGGGTTACAAGAATGAGTCTTTATCTGCTATTTATTGGGGTGAGGAAATGAACGGGATCGGCATGTTAGAACGTTCGTCTAGGCATCTTTACAGGTGGGGGGTTGGATATTGGAAAGGGGGTGGTTTGAGGCTAGGCGCACGGCCACTCATGACCTAGGGTCGTGACCCTTAATGCGCTGGACATAGGGGTGGCATTCCCCTACGATCGAACAGGTAGGGTGGCGTGTGCAGCGGGGCGTGAAGGAGCAAAAGACAGGGTGACCCACAAAACAGGTGACCACTGAGCATGGGGTCACGAAGCAAAACAGAGTAATGTGGATTGTGGATTAGGAGGTGGTGATTGGGAGACGTGTAACAATTGTGGAAAAGTAAATATATGGAAGAGAGGAATAACATGGCGGATAGAAGATAATTACCCTAAGGACTGAAATACATGCATGAAGGACGGTATTAGTTGTTGTCAACTTAAGGTGAATGGGACTTGGTTGGAATGCACGGAATACGATTCGACACAAGGACAGTGCCGCTATGTCGCATCAATACAGGTGGCATACTCTGGTTAATATTATATATACACTTAGTTACTAAAAAAACAAGGCAAGGGGGCAACTGAGCACAGGGCACATATCTATATATATCTAGTTACTGCAGCAGCAACAACAGCAGATGCAGCAGCAACAACAGCAGGTGCAGCAGCAACAACAGCAGCAGGTGCAGCAGCAACAACAGCAGCAGGTGAAGCAGCAACAACAGCAGGTGCAGCAGCAGCAACAGCATCAACAAAAACAACAACACCAGCGACAACTACAACAATCCAAACTAACCCAGCAGCAGCATTCATATCAAAGGCAACACCAGGTGTGGCAGCAGCAGCGACCACAACAGCAACAACACCGAACACAACAGCAATCTTTATCGTCGGCAACGAGAGAAGATAATACAGTGCCAGCTACACCATCCTCAAATTTACCTACACAAACTGAACCAAATGAAGGAGCCAATGCAAGGGAAAACCCATGGACTATGGTCAAATGGGTGAATGGCAAGCCTCGCTACTCTAGGGAAGGCGAGCAGGTTCACCCTAGACCGAGAAACCAGCCAGGAATTAAAGGTAGGGTCAAGGATACTGGCCTCAATACCATCAAAAGGCCCCGACTAGCTAGGGTGTTTGCCACAGGATTCAACCCTAGTGTTACTGCTGAGAATCTCAAGACATACTTGGCTGATAATCTACTTATAAATATAGAGGTAAGACAGCTGACCACCCTCTCCAGGTCCACTACCTGTGCCTCCTTTTGTATAACTAGCGAATGTCCAGATCCAGATGTTTTCATGAATCCTGACCTGTGGCCAGAAGATGCATATGTCAACTGGTACAGAGAACCAAGACAATATCCCAATGAGGACAGTGCAGAGGCTTCTGGGACTTGGAGGCATCGCACACCACTATCCAACTCGCAGTAATGGAGGGGATACCAACAACAGCAGCAAGTATAAAAGTAACTTCATACAATTGCAGAGGACTCCCCAAAACAAAGAGGAATCTCCTGTTGCGACCTGACATCGTATCTACATTAAGGACCAGTGACATAGTCTGCCTTCAGGAAACCTGGTACACAAAACAGGACTTAGGTAATTTGAACATATTAGATAAAGATTTCCATGGGTACGGGGTCTCCACTACGGACACACGTGATGGTATTGTGGCAGGTCACCCCCCAGGGGGAGTTGCAATAATGTGGAGATCGTGCCTAGATAGTGTAATTAAAACCATTGAGACAAATTTAAGCTGGTGTGCGGGAATACAGCTGGAAGTGGGACACAGAAAATTTGCAATATTTTGTGTTTACTTACCGTATCAGTGTGCAGAAAATGAAGAACTTTATTTGGAAAAGTTAGGGGAGCTTGGTGGCCTAATTTCTGAATTAGAGATAACGTTTTACTCAGTGGTAGGTGATTGGAATGCTACCCCTCACGAGTTGGGTGGTTCCATGTTTGCTAAACATATGTTAAGGTTTTGTGAGAAGCAAGGTTTAATTTTGTCCTCCAAAAACCTGCTTCCAGAAAATAGCTATACATATGTTAGTGAAGCATGGGAGACCAGGTCGTGGCTTGATCATGCAATCTCTAGCTCTGACTTTCATGACTCTATCTCAGAAATGGCCATAAGATACGACATTACGGATGACGACCACATACCTATAGAATTAACAATCCAAATTAATAAAGCACCGGAAATAACAGAAACTAGCAATAGCATCAAGGCAAAAGTTCCATGGAATGTAATCTCAAATGAAGAGTGCCAAATGTACTGTGATAAAACCAAGGACTTATTAAATAGGGTGCAATATGATGGTAATGGTGTAGCACAATGCAGGGATCCAAAATGTAGTGATGCACAACACAGAAAGGACATTATTAAATTTTACAATAGTATAATAGATTCTTTATCAAAAGCGGGGGAAAGTATTTTTAATAGCCGTAAATATAAGTCCTCATTCAATAAGCCAGGTTGGCAAGACTATGTGGCTGACCTGTATCAGGCCTCCAGAGATGCTAGGTCTCATTGGCTTGAAGTAGGTCAGCCTAGACAGGGGCCTATATTTGAACTTCACAAAAGAGCAAAGGCTAGGACCAAATATGCCATTAGATTTATTAAGCAAAATGAAAACCAATTAAGGAAGGAAGCCCTTGCAAAGAGTCTGGCAGAAAAGGATACTAACTGTTTTTGGAAGGACATCAGATCCATGCAAAATTGTAACACACCATTACCTGTCAGTGTTGAGGGGGTTACGGGTGAAGAGAACATTGCTGACTTATGGAAAACTCATTTTAAGGAACTACTTAACAGTGTAAACCAAAGGTCTACTAATGGTGCAATTCAATATGTGAAAGATAGTAATTATGAAGACATTAAAGTGACTGAAAGTGATCTTGAGAATGCCATAAGAAAACTTAACCTAAATAAAGCTTGTGGGCTGGATGGTATATATGCAGAACATCTTAAATATGCAGATAAGTTGTTTACTGTATATATGGATGGAGTTATGAAAGAAATACTATCAAGAGCAGTGGATGTTGGTGTATCGCTGAAAAGGGAGGGAATTGAGTGGAAGCTACCTATACTGCTGTTTGCGGATGATACAGTTCTGATGAGTGATAATGAATGGGAGTTGCAGGGTCTGGTAAATGAGTTTGGAACAGTGTGCGAAAAACGGAATTTGAAGGTAAATACGGGGAAGAGCAAGGTTATGGTCTTCGAAAGGGGTGAAGTCACAGAGTGTGAGGTGAAGCTGAACGGTCAGGCTATGGAGATCGTCAACTCTTTTAAGTATCTGGGCAGTGTGTTGAGTAAAGATGGTACTATGGATGAAGAGGTGCGGCACAGGGTACAACACGCGAAGAGGGTTGTAGGAACGCTAAAAGCAGTAACAAGAAATACGGTGGTCAGTATGGAAGTGAAAAGTCCTTCGCAGTGTGGTAATCCCGACACTGACTTACGGAAGCGAAGCATGGACGTTGGTTGAGAGACTCAGACCAAGAGTGAGAGCAGTGGAAATGAATTACTTAAGGAGTGCGTGCGGAGTTACATGGAGGGATAGACTAATGAGGAAGTAAGAAGGTGTGGGTAGATGTGCTGGAAAGTGTGAAAAGACAACTTGAGATGGTTCGGCCATATGGAACGTATGGAAAGCGAGAGAATGACTAAGAGGGTGTACGAGAGCGAGGTGGAGGGACAGAGGGGGAGAGGTAGACCGAATATGAGGTGGAAGGATGGAGTGAGGAACTACATGAACGAAGGCGGTGCTGGTTGGGAGGAGGGGCGTCGACTGACTGGGGACAGAGGTGCATGGGGGCGGTTCGTTCGTGGCCACCCCTTCGGGGATCACGGCGTCAGGCAATAGATAGATAGATAGATAGATAAGTTGTTAATAGATAAACTTAGTTCTTGCATCACCAGTCTATTTACGCATGGTGTCCTGCCGGAGTCTATGATATCCGTAATACTTGTTCCTGTCATTAAAGATAAATCAGGTAAAATTACAGCAAAAGACAACTACCGCCCAGTAGCACTTGCTAGTGTGGTGAGTAAGGTAGTTGAAATGATAATGCTAGAAAGAATGTCTGCATATATTGTCACCAGCAGCAATCAGTTTGGCTTTAAGAAAAATCACGGCACAGACCAATGCATATATGTGCTGAAAGAAGTGATTGATACATACAACAAACTAAATAGCTCAATTTTCTCTTGTTTTCTTGATGCAAGTAAGGCTTTTGATAGGGTGTGTCACAAAACCTTATTTGAAAAATTAGTTAACAGGGGAGTGCCTAGCTATATTGTTAGGATACTTATTTTCTGGTATGCTAATCAAAAAATGTGTGTAAGATGGGGCAACATCCTGTCAGGCTCTTTCGCCGTAACCAATGGTGTTAGGCAGGGGGGGATATTGTCTCCGTATCTTTTCAACGTCTACATGGATGATCTTAGTCTGGAGCTGAACAAGACTCGCACTGGGTGCTGTATTGGCAGCACCATTGTAAATCATCTCATGTATGCTGATGACCTAGCCTTAATCGCGCCCTCTGGAGCAGGACTGGATAAATTATTAAGAGTATGTGAAAAATTTGGAATCGAACATTCAGTCAAATTTAATCCTATAAAGAGCAATATCATAATATTTAAATCTAACCTTCTATTGAAATCAAAGCTACCTAAATTCCATTTGTATGAAGAAATTATAGAAGAAGTAAGTAAAGTAAAGTATCTAGGACACTATATTTCATGTGATCGCTCAGATGATGAGGATATGGGTCGTCAGCGAAGGCAACTTTACATGCAGGGAAATTCAATATTAAGAAAATTTCATATGTGCACATGGGATACAAAAATAACATTGTTCAACTCCTACTGCTCACCAATGTATACAGCACAACTATGGTGGAACTATAAGAAAATTACAGTGAATAGACTAAGTATCTCATATCACAATATCATGAAAATGTTTCTGGGGCTCTCAAAATATGAGAGTACAAGTACGCTATGTGCCTATATGAACTTACACTGTTACAAATCACTCATTAGAAAGCTAACATATAAATTCATTCAGCGCCTTAACACTTCTGAGAACAGGATCATTAAAATGCTACAAACTCCAAGCATAGTGTACACCTCCAGGATCCAGGCACACTGGAGGAAGTTGCTCTATATTTAACCTTAAGTAATTATTTCAGGTCTGCTACTCTACAGAATTAGCATACCGGTACTGATCCTCATAGTGCAGTACAGTACCGATATTCCTATACTGTACTGTAGCAACATACTGTACCGGAAGCTAAATGATGTGAGGCATGGTACTGTACACAATTAGGACAGTGGTTTTGGTAACTCAGTAGTTTGATGACCACTGTTTTTGGTTGAGGCAGTGCTGTGAACTACATGATAGCAAGCTGGGTATTATTTAATTTCTTTTTATTTTATGTAGCCTATGTACAGTAGCTTATATATATTTATATATATTTATGTTACTGTAAGGTATATATGGACCCCAGTATGGTCCCCTCTGTACTGTGTGAGTCTGAAATAAAGTATTATTATTATTATTATATTATTATTATTACAGAGGAAAGGAACAGCTGAGTATGTGGGTTACATAATTAATTATATGGGTGACATAATCATGATCGGGCTCGTTGTGGACTGGAAATCGAAGGTGTTTTGAGCTCGTCTTCGCACCTACACAAATGAAAGTACTATAACCCACAAGGTGGTTATCTCATGAAATACATACTTAGTTGGTACATCAGGAATGTCTAGGAGGAAAATCATGTGGTTTGTATTTTAGAAGACTGGGTTTTTAATAGGCGTGTAACATGCAGAGTTAAGTGGAAAAGAGAAACATCGTGGATAACAGATAGTTACCCTAAGGAGTGAATACATGCATAAACGACGGCATTATAGACGTCGTCCTAATAAGATGATGAACCCGGGTTGGTATGCACGTGGCACAATACGACACAAGGACAGTGCCGCTATGTCGCATCAATACAGGTGGCATACTCCGGTTAATATTATATATACACTTAGTTACTAAAAGAACAAGGCAAGGGGGGCAACTGAGCACGGGGGCACTTATCTATACTTAGTTACTACAACAGAAAAAGGACAGCTGAGCATGGGTTTGGTATGTGAGTGTTGTGAATGTTAAAAAGGTTGGGGATCCACCATTTTTGGCCTACGTGCCTTTGGGGCCTTTTTCTTTCCAGCTGTGTTGGGGTCGGTCCCCTGGTCCAGTCGTGCGCTCCTCTGTTGACTGACAGGGTTGGCGGCTTCCTTTGATCTTGCGGGAGCGTCCCACTTTCCCTTCTTGCTGTTGGGTCCTTTCGTCCCGGTTGGTTTTTGCTCTGGTTCTTGCGGAATTACCACTGGGTTGTTGGTTGGGAGGTTGGTGGGGGAATTCCCTTTTTGGGGTATTTTAAAGACAAAAAGGGAACAACCGCCGATCTATCAAGAAGTACAAGAAGTCATTAGCATCGAAATAACACATTCTCCAACCACAGGAAAGAAGTTATCCACCAACATGGACAATCCTGAAGTACCGAGAAATGAGGAAAAGAGAAAGAAATGAAAACACAATAAGAAATGGCACCATAAACACGCAGACATCCCCACGCCACTCTAGAGCGCAGCCGCATCGCCGCCATGACCAGGGAAGCCGAGATATAGTTACCAGATATCACCCCACCTCCAGGCCACACGGACACAACCGCCATACAACACCCTGCCCCTAGGCGCCTTTCTGATGCGCAGCCACACCACCGCCAAGACGCTGAGAAAAGAGGTGACCTCAGCAGGAAATTCTAAAATCGATACTCAATGGGAAAGCTGTTCCTTGTGATCAATGGACGGAAGGACAGTTTAGAACATTGAGGGCTCGGTAGGAAGAATTGTTCTTGTGATCAATGGACGGAAAAACAATTCCAATACTGAAGTCCCCTGCTTAACTTGTTTGTAAAACTGTTTCCTTGTGATCAATGGACGGAAGGACAGTAAACCTGCTTAACTTGTTTATAAAACTGTTTCCTTGTGATCAATGGACGGAAGGACAGTAAACCTGCTTAACTTGTTTGTAATCAATTAATTAAAATACGCACTGGCAACAACTCCAACATAACCATCATAAACACATACATCCCTCCCCAAACATCCCCTACAGTACCAAATGAATACAGACCACACTTACAACACATCACAAACACCCCACACACCCCACACATCATCCTGGGTGGTGACTTCAACGCCAAGACGTCGGCCTGGTTTGTCGACAACCCCGACACAGACAGAGGGCTGGTACTACAAAACCAAACCGATAACCTCATCATCCTTAACGACATCCATCAACATACCCATATTCCTCACCAAGCCCTCTATAACCCATCATCTCCTGACATCACCTTTTGCTCCCCAGAACTCGCCCCCACAACATCCTGGAGGGTGGTCAGAACCTTAGGCTCTGACCACCTCCCGATCATTATCACCACCAAAACCAGACTCACCCCAGCTAGCCACAAACACACATACACCAATTATAAAAGAGCTAACTGGGAAGCATTCACAAATGAGACAGAACAACACTTCACAACTCTAAACAGTACACCCATCACTAACATCAACAATGCTGTACACATATTCAATAAAACTATCCAAAACGCTGACAAGAAACACATTCCAAGAGGTAACAGGAAAAGACACAACCCCAACTTCACACCAGAAATTCAAAACCTCATCAGACAACGCGACATACTGAAACACTCCCCAGCACCCCACACACAAGACATCACACAACAAATTCAAGCACTCAACACCCAAACTAACAACAAAATACAAGAACAACAAAAACTAAATTGGAATAACTTCCTACAAACACTTGATCACAAAACAAACCCCAAAAAAACTCTACAAAACACTAAACAGCATCACACTTTCCAACAGCAACACAACACAATCACATGCTGCATCACAACAACAGACTCTACTCCTTCATGTAAACAACAAGCAAACACTCTCATCAATCACTTTTCACATGTCAGCCACCTAAAACCTCACAAAGACGACCGACGTGTCATCCGACGTAAGAGACGTCGGATGACCCTGACTATACACCCTTCACCAATCACCAGACAAAGCATATCATCAACAATCTCAAGCACTCACCCGCCTGTGGCCTAGACAACATAAGCAACATACACCTCAGACACCTGGGACCACAAGGCATACAAGCACTCACTAACATATCAAACTACAGCTATTCACACAACACAATACCAGACATTTGGAAGCATGGTATCATCATCACATTCCCCAAACCCAACAAAGACCCCACGCTACCCTCCTCGCACCGCCCCATCACACTTCTTTGCTCCCCCTCCAAAGTCATGGAATGCCTAGTAATACAACTAATTACACCTGACCTACCCCTAGCTCCAACACAACATGGCTTTAGGCCACTGCACTCCACAAACACTCTTCTCACAGACCTTACACAAAGAGCTTTCGACGGCATCAACTCAGCTAGACCACCACACAGATCACTATTAGCCACACTCGACATTAGTAAAGCCTTCGATGCCATCCCCCGCCACAACCTAACAAACAAAATCTACAACACAAACATGCACAACAACACAAAAAGGTGGCTGGCCAACTTCCTAGCAGGCAGATGTGCACACGTATCTTTTGCCGGTCAGTCATCTAAAATCAGAAACTTTCCAAACGGAGTCCCACAAGGATCCGTCCTATCGCCCGCACTCTTCAATCTGTACATGCACGATATAACTACACCCAATACGCCCCAAATAAACTTAGCCTCCTATGCAGATGACATAACACTCACATGCACACACCATGACCCAAAAAGATCAACAGATCTCCTTCAACCCTATCTCAACACACTACATGGTTGGTGCACTACAAACAGACTTAATCTAGCCCCAGCCAAATCTACCGCAACCCTGCTCACAAGTTGGACAGGAGAACACGAATACATCCCTCAACTCACCATAAACAACACACCCCTAACACATACACACACACCCAAAATCCTAGGAGTAACATATGATACTCATATGACATTCAAACAGCACACCACAAACATTAAAAAGAAACTGACACCCAGACTTAACGCCCTCAGGTCACTTGCTCACACAAAATTTGGACACAACAAAGAAACTACCACCACAGTATATAAACAATACATAAGATCAGTGATGGAATACGCAAGCCCAGCCTGGGCTTCTAACCTAGCTGAAACTCATCATAAGACCTTACAGACTATTCAAAACAAAGCCCTGAAGATCATTACAGGCTGCACAGCTACTTCACCCACAGATCACCTACATCAAGAAACCAAAATTCTCAAAGTCAAAGACCATCTGGACATGAGAGGCACTCAATTCCTGGCAGCAGCCTCCACGAACCAAGACCACCCACTAAACTACATGGCAACACACCCACAGACACCAAGAAATATCAAAACAACACCCAGCACACGGTATCACACACAATTATTGTCCTCTCTCCCTCCCTGCCCACCCCGAACCAACTTCCAGAAGCACATCCATACTCATATCTCTCACCGATCCATCCACTCACTCACAGACAACACGCAGCTGCATGCACGACCTCCCGAAATCCATCCTTCCGAATCCTCCCTTCCTCGCGAGGAAAGAGTCCACCTGGCCAGGCTGAGATGCGGACACCATCCAGCTCTCCTGAGCTATCAGAAGAGACTGGATGACTCCGTTGTCGACGCCTGCCCGGGATGTAACACAGCACCCCATACCATTAAACACATCATAGAAGACTGCATTTCACACAACCACTTACGCCAACAACACAATCTACACTCAATGAGAGCTCTGTGGGAAAGCCCGATCGTGGCCATGGCCTTTCTCAGGGACTCGGGGCTGTTCGGCCAGGCAGCTTAGGGAACAACAACAACAACTTGTTTGTAAACTGTTTCCTTGTGATCAATGGACGGAAGGACAGTAAAACTCATCAAAGCTCAGTTCTGCATCAAAGTTCTTTTAAAGACCAGAGTAGTCAGTGAGTTCACTCCTGCGTTAACTCTATTCTATTTTTCCTTTGCAATGGCTAGGTATATTCAAGGTCCCAATTCAAGAGCTCGAGAAATACTGTGCTAACCAAGTTAAGTTAGGATCAACCCTGCAGCAAGCCCAGCCACGTCAGGACAACCCCACGGCCAACGCCTGGATTACCTATTCTACAAATATAAAGTTAAAACATTATACTGCTATCAATACACAGGAGCGACACCTGTGAGAAGGACCTCTACTAGTGAATTCTTGTGATCAATGGACGTAAGACATTCTAGGGAAGAATTCAATTTGAAGGCAGTCCCTAATAATCACCTAGATTACAGAAGTAAGCCTAACAGACGTAGTCAGACGTTGTGTCTTGTGTGTTGTTCGTGACCATTTATTCTAGCTTCACATATGCGATATTCTTGTGCCAATAAATAGAATGAGGGCACGTCTTGTGATAATTATCCTCAATCTTCTTTCGGTGTCTGTGGTAAAGCAACATTAACTTCTCCAGTTAGGAAGAACTCACTTAATTTAATCAAACCAATCAACCCCAGTAAAAACCTGGCATAACAATATTTGTTGCATGTTTTTAGTTTACAAGACAGTAAGCCCTCTCTACGTCGGACCTCTTAAGGTCGGAAACCCGTACTTGCAGGATTGGCATCAGCCTCTCCGACAAGTCCTGAAGTGTTGTGTAAACTAATGGAAACGGTAATTAGAGAAGGAATAATGGAGCATATGAAGTCAAACCAACTTTTCAGTGGGAGACAGTTCGGATTCTTGCCGGGAGGTCGACGGTACTACAGCTAATTAAGGTGGTAGATGATTGGATGCAAATTCTAGAAGATGGTGATGTAATAGAAGTGGTATATTGCGATTTTATGAAGGCCTTCGATAAGGTCCCACATAAAAGGTTAATAGAGAAAGTTAGAAGCTATAATATAGGGGAGAAATGTGTGAAATGGATAGAAGCCTTCCTGAAAGATCGGAGACAGAGGGTACTGGTGAATGGAATAGGCTCGGGGTGGAGGAAATTACAAGTGGGGTACCTCAGGGATCTGTGTTGGGACCACTGCTGTTCGCTATATTTATCAACGACTTACCTGAAGTTATAACTAATGGAAGTGAGGTTATAGGTTTGACTCCTGTAAGGAGATAAAGAAAACCTAATATTTAGTAGTGGCCCCGTAATCATTGACGAACATGCCTATTACATAAGGCATCCTCTTCAAACACTAATCCGCCGTAGTTTTGAATCTACCACGCAGAGCATTTAAAAACTGAGGAGCCTTCATCATGAGCGCACACGACCTCACTCATGGCTTCAGTCATTATGAATTGGGTTCTCACTACGAAAAAACTTCGTAAAAAATAAAAACAAAAAGAAAATAAGAATAACTATCCAATAAGCTTTCCATCATATCGTGGATGTACTTGTGTGGATTTCTGACCAGACGCTGATTCAGGCGTCATTCTTCCTTCACTGACATATCAAGTAAACCAAATCCTTAATACATCAACGAATGGGAAGGGGACGGTCGGGAGGGCCCCAGTCGTCAATGATTACGGGGCCACTACTAAATATTAGGTTTTCTTTATCTCCTTACAGGAGTCAAACCTATAATTTATTAGTGGCCCCTCCATCATTGACGAACATGCCTGATTTCTAAGACTGGAGGGGGACATTCGTAATCATATCATAACTCTAGAAAAGCAGATAATAAAAACAACCACATAGTATTCTTACTTTGAAAATATATTTAACAACGGCGTAGCCGAAAAAATACAAGAAAAAGGGGGTTCAGGCAGGTGCATGCTTCAAAGAAGCCTGCCTGACAAAAAATGGGTAACCCTGAAGATTCTGAACACAGATCTGTAGTTACAAAGGCACCCCACTCAACGAGTGGTGACAAAAAATAACAAGTTATCAGTTTATATGTGCACATAATAAACCCCAACATAAACTTGGAGATAAATTGCAAAGGAACTCCATTATTCTAAAAATAAATTGCTTTCGCAGCTAAACTACTCTAACACACCGTTGTTTTGTACTTAACATTGTACTAGCACAATTTCTCACTCTCACTGAGAAATTTTCATATCACATTTTAACCTTAAATTGTATCACAGCTCTCATACTCCGGCGGGGTCTAGGGTGTCCTATGTCAACTGACTGCACGCCCCCCCCCCCCCCCCCTTTCCCATGAAAGTAAACAAAAGTGACTGCAGGGCCACCTAGACCCTCTGCCTTAAAGCTATACATGGTAAGGAAGGTTTGTCTAGAGCAACTGACAAGTATCTAGACAGAAACGTATGATTAGACGCCCACAACTGTGTGGACGCTATGTCTTCAACTGAAATTTTTTTCAGGAAACGTAAAGAGGCTGCCCATTTGCGTAAATCGTGGGCCCGACCCACAACGCCGGGATTACTTTCTTTAATGACTTCTACCAGAAGAGAGGCTAATCGCCGTTTAAGTAAGCGTTTACCCGTACTTGCTACCCATAAAGCACCTTGGGGGTTTTGAGGAGCTACTCTCAAATATTTGGTTAGAGCTTGTACTGGACATAAATTATGATGCACCTTTCCCCTTTTTAACGCCGGCACCGTGAACTCAGAAAACACGTGTGCACTATGCTCATTCTTGGCTACAAAACCTGGGGATGGTGCAATGGAAATACATTCATTAAGTCTACCAAACCTAAGACAATTAGGTGTGTTGCTCATCGCCGCCAGCTCAGACACTCTGTTTCCGGTGGCCAAAGCCAAAAGGAAAACCGCCTTTTTTAAGAGTAATGCAAAGTCTGCAGTATTTTGGTACAGACGAGAGTGAAGCAAAGACAAAGCTTTGTCCAGAGACCAAGTAGGCATGAGCTGACGGGGAGGTGGGCGGAGTTTAAAACATGCTCTCATAAAACCTGTTTCCTCCGCTACCGGTATGGAAAGACCCGTAAGGTCTAAAAAGGGCACTCTAATCGCAGTTAAGTGATTTTTTAATGTTACCACAGATAAACGTTTCTGCTCAAACAGATAATTTAAATAATTAAAAACTAATGCCACTGAGGGTACAGTTTGTTCTGTCCTAACGATCCAAGAAGTAAAGGCTTGCCAATGTGATTGATACTGTCGTTTTGTAGACTGAGTATATTGATTAAGTAATTTATTTGTCACATCTCTACCGTATGGTGCTAGCCACTTGGCCTCCTGAATGTCCATAATGCAAAAGTCAGCGAGGTCGCTAGGTTGCCAATCGTGTCTAAGTGGAAACACCCGACCGGGAGCGATACCGGGTCCGGGCACCACATTTTCAATTGCTGGTACCACAACTGCGCCGGCCACAGTGGCGCGATTAGCGAGACTAAGCCTCGATAATCTCGTAGTTTGTTCACTACGTGGCACATTAGTGACGCATCTGGCGGCGGAAACAGATAGATGGAGCTCCATCTGTTCCAGTCTGTCACTAGGGCGTCTGGCCCCCCTGCCGGCGTTTTCGCCCGGCGGGTGAGGTATAGAGGGAGTTTGTGAGTCTCCTCGGACGCAAAAAGATCCACTTGTGGATGGGAGAGCTCTGCAATCATTAGGTTGAAAATGGGTTGCTTGAGCTCCCATTCTACTGTCGTGCTCTGTCTCCGGGACAGAGCGTCTGCCCAGACGTTTGCTACGCCTGGGAGATAAGATGCGTGAAGATAAATATCTAGACTGTTGGCTAGAGCAAAAATCTCTTCCGACACGTTTAGCAACTTCCTTGACCTCGTTGACCCTTGTTTCTGAATACAGTGGACTGCATTCAGATTGTCCATTCTGAAGGCCACCGACTTGCCCCGTAACGCCGGGCCGTGAGCCTGAAGGAAATACAAGGGGACTAGTAATTCTTTGACATTGATGTGCGAGATTTCTAAGTGGGACCAAAGCCCCTGACCCTGGTGCCCCTGATTTGACTGAAATCCCCAACCTATTGTGCCTGACGCATCCGTGTCTACCCATACCGTTGGTGGAGGAGAGGTCCATGACATTATTGAGTGCAATGTTTCCCTCTTCGCCCAGACCGCTAGTAAGGTGTGGATTAATTTCGGGATGGGCCATAATTTTCCCGCCGGTAAGAGCGGGAAATATTTGTTGCCTTCCAATATTAATCGTTTTACTTTCAACCGGCCCAACTTGACAGTTAGTTGAATCCAGTTGAGAGCGCCGACCAGAGACTCCCAGACCCTTCGCGTCGTAGTCAGACTGTGAAGAAACCTGAACAGTTTCCTGCGAAACCTGTTGCGATTGTCCACACTCTGACTCAGAGTGAGAGCGGCGGTGTCCCAGACCAGCCCTATCCACTGAATTACTCGTGAGGGAACAAGGTTTGACTTTACCAGATTTACCTTGAAGCCTAGAGTTTTGACATGATTTAAAATGATATTGACATGTTTTATGCATAATTGTTGTGTCTCTGCCACCACCAGCCAGTCGTCCAGATACCACAACACTCTGATCCCTTGTTTTAACAATGGCATCAGGGCTTGTCGGACTAGTTTTGTGAATAATCGAGGTGCCTGGTTCAAGCCGAACGGCATCCTCTGAAAAACAAAATTTTGGTGCCTGATCCGTAAGGCCAAAAACCTTTGAAATCTTTTGTTGACCGAAACGTGCCAATAGGCGTCTGTCAGGTCTAGTGAACACATCCAACCTCCCGGCGGAAGTGTTAGCCTGATTTGGTGTACTGTTAACATTCTGAAAGATTCGTTGTGAATGTGAAGATTCAGATAAGACAGGTCTACGACCGGCCTCATCTGAACACTGTCCCTTTTGGGAACCAAAAATAGTTTGGACGTGAATACAGGGTAATTTGGGGGGACCGGGATGATGACATTCTTGGCAATCATTTCCTGGGCTAGTGACTCCACCTCTAAAGAAACAAAATTCGCCGTTGTCGGCTGACGTAATCGAGGTCGCCGGAGCCACTGCCAAGTGATGCCTTTGCGTGCCACCATCCGTGCCCAAGTGTTTAACGGCCATGCTTGGTGACACGTTCGGAACGACCCAGTTAGCAGACAAGGGTTCGCCGGCTGTACTACCCTCGGTTCCTCCGGCCTTAAGGTAGGCGCCGGGAGTGAGAGAGACTTTAGTTTTTTGATGGTGGGGTTGGTGCTGGCCGCTTCGCCGGCTGGCTGGTGTTGGCCGAAGACTGGCCCTGGCCTGGTTTATTTTGGCCGCGTCCTCTCTGACCTGAAAACCTACTCTGTCTATGCCTGTACTGACCCTGGGGGAGTGGGAGGACTTAGGCGGAAGAAAAGGTTTAGATCCCCCTGGCTGAGCTTTAGTAGGAGGCCTGGGTTTGGGGAAGTTAAATGCAGGTTTCTTAGAAGGGGTGGGACTGTGCTTAACGGCCTGTGCCATATTGAACACCGTTCGCCATACTTCAGGGGACATTAAAGATGGAGTAAGTACTGGTGACATCACCACCTGGTTAGCAATGCGATTAGGTAGCTTGCGAACTAACAACATCCTAAGATCTTGTCGTGCTCGCACCGCCTCAAGCAAGGCGGTGCGTATGTCACCTAAGGATTGGATTGACGACTGAAGAATCAGTCGCCGGGATAACTCAACCGATCTTCGAGCATCCGCGTCTGCGATTGCCTGAGTGGACCGTAGTAAAGACTTAGCCACCTGCTGAGATACTATGTACTGTGAAAACAGGCGAAAAGCTTTTCCCCGTAGCCTAAATTCTCTGTCTAGGTGAGTAGGGGTAGGTGTAGTGAACGGGTCCTTCAGTTCACAAAGATTAATCTTAGGGGCAGCTAGGAATGCAAACAAAGCTGCCGGGACTCCGCCGGCAGAACCCACCAGCATGGAAAACCATGAATGTGTATCTTGAGGGATCTGGTGGGAAGATTTAGAAGTGAAAGTGGTTGCAAAGTTTTGAGCCTCTACCTCCCAATCCACCCAAGGTCCTGGACCCAACTGTCCCACCTTCAAAACTGGATTAGCTGCGTCGTCTGTGACGGTCTGTAAATCTAGTTCAGGAGTAAGAGCTGACAGAGTCTTAATATCATTAAACCCATCCAGCTTAGACCAGTCTGAAAATAGTTTTTAAAGCTGAGGCAGGGGGTAAAGCAGGCTTAGAAGCATACACAAAATAATCCTGGTGATAATAACTAGGTATAGCCTTGATGTTAACGTCCAGAACATTACCCAAGGCATCCATGGCCCTTAATTTCTTTGACTTGTTGCCCTGGATAAACCACTTTCGCGGTACCGGGAGTTCCCCTGACAAGGTAGGTTGGGCAAGCTCTGGTTTAGAGGGGTTCAAAAGAACCCATGACTCGTCTGGCCCATAAAGCAGGGGCATAGCTACCTTTCTAAGAGGCGCTTTGTCTAGAGGGGGTGGATTGACATCCGTTATGACCCTGACATTTGAAGTTGTCAATGCCGCCGTAGCAGGCTTAGTGCTCCTTGCAGGTGACAGAGTAGGAGGGTTAGGAATCTTAGATAAATCAATTGACGTCATCAGAGGCCATACCGTAGAACTTGTCGGGGAGCCCCCAAGTCCATTGTGGGGTTTTCCTGTTGTTGACCAAAAAATTTAGATAAAGCATGAGTAAGCAACCCATCAATTTCTTGTGCTGTAACAAACTGGTTTGATGAAGAACTTACAGGTGAATCATTATTATCCGTGCGGCGTCCAAGCCTGAGCCTGACCCTTGTCCTTCCATATCCGAAATTATTGAAACTTCGTCTTTTTCCTCCCGATCCTCCTGAGAAGACCCCGCCGAGGCAGGGGTACCTTGTTTCCAAGATAAGTCTGGGATAGAGGATGGGATCGCCGCGTCCCTGTGGACGTCGGCTACTGTGTGACTCGTATGAGTCGGACGTGGGTGGTCAGACCCTGGTTGAGCAAACCGCCAAACACCGAGGCCCTGGCCTACGCTCTCTTGAGAGTCTGAAACATTCTCAATTATTGACCCTCCTGAACTTTCCATTTCCAGGGTTAAAATATTAATTGGCAAATCCTCCTTAGGGACAGGCGCTACACTGGACTCTGAGGCCGTAACACAAACTCTGTCAGGTGTAGAGGTACGATGAGATGCACTAGACTTAGGGGAATGTCGAGAGGACTTCCGATGTGAATCCTTTTTGGAGGATTTATGGCTGCGGTGTGACCGCGAACTAGTCTTAGATCTGGAGGAGGAATCTCCGCCGTGACCACTGGTGGAACCGTCCGTCTTACTGTTCTTACTCGCCGGTGAAGAGGCACGACTAGATGACTGGTGTCTGAGAGGTGACCTTGACCTAGATCTCGCCCGCGACGAGGAGGCGGATGCCGGGGGTGTAGGCTTCTCTCGGGCGTTTAGGTGTAGTCGCAGACGATACAGAACCCTGACTAGTCTCCGTCGGCTTAATACTCGTGACTCTAGAGGAACGTTTAGGGGGAGGGTGTTCTGACAGCAATCTATCCCAAAGTGGGACGTTGTCACATTGAAGTGACTTATGCGCGACAATGGTAGTGTAGGCCGACATCTGTTGTCGAACCTCTCTCAACGCTACCGCCGCGGTCTTATCATTTTCACAAAGGACTTTAACAGCTAATTGAGAGCAAAAGGAACAATTATGCATAACCCAGAGACCCCTTGAACGGTCTAGACATTTAACACACCTTATGCAAAGGGTGTGTGCAAAAATAGGGATACCAGCACAAGTAGGGGTAATGCACAGGGCAAAAACTGGGGCCACGGTAGCCATGACAGAGACTGGTGGGTGAAAACTACCGCCGGGTCTGTATTGGTCCGCCGGAGCTCAGCTCTGGAAAAAAATAAAATTTCCAGGAATTAATGCTCATAAGGTTAATCCAACATGTTCGCACACAAGTGTTAATAACCCGCCGGGTAACGAGATGCAAAGACACAACTAACACATCTCGCTACGCGGCGGGGCGTAAAAAGTCTAAACAAATCTTTTGCTAAAGAAAGTGAAGAATACCCTCTGATATAATGGTCCAGCATGGCACTTATAGTCTCTTAGAGGAGGTGACTGTCTCAAGATTCAATTTTGTAACAAAGCAACCCCCCATAAAGACGCCGGCCCTTGAATTATTTTAGTAGAATAGCCCAGGGCAGGATGATACGAGATCTGATGTTTAACGAATTGTCACAAAAGATCGCCGTAAGTTAGAAGGCGGCGATACCTAATTGTATCACTAATTTAAGAGGTTAAATTGAATTTTGTAAATTCCTTAGTTCCTCCACCTAGGAGCACCCGCCGGTGTGAGAATCGATATTTAACCTAATTGAACCTTCAATCGCCGTAAGAGTAAAGGCAGCGATACACAGAGTATCACTAAAATGGATTGGTTAACTAACTGAAAGACATAAGTCGTTCATCCCACCCTACCCAGGTGCACCCGCCGGGTGAGAAGTTTAAAAGTTAACCCCATAAGTTCCTGTCCCCACTTCTTTGTAAAAGATCGCCGGGGAGGAAAGCCTAAACAACAGCTAGGTTTTTCATGTGGTTGTCGTAAAACCAGGTAGAAAAACCCCCAAAACGTATGTCCACAAGAACGCCGTTTTGTATGGATGGGTACAGCCATCCCGCCGGGAATCAAAGGAGGCCTGAAACCAGGCACCCACATAGACGCAGTCCTGGAGAGCCACAGACACCCCCCCCCCGCCGGGGATACAAGCCAGAGTTAACAACCACGTGTGGCCCAACACTGCTCTCGGCCAGGATTTTTTCATGGTGAAACCGAGAAAAAACCCGCCGGAAGGAAACCCACCCTGAACAGACACCATCTGAACAACACAAGACACGAGGAGAGCCACGCACGACTAACCCAAGGTCACACCATAATCCGTGGAATTAGCCAATACACAACTAAACCAGGAAACAATTATAGTCCGAGGAATTAGCCAATACACAACTAAAACCCGGATACACATGACACAGTAGGGCATATTTATAAATAATAAATAATAACACTAACACACTCTCCTTTCTGAGCTTGATCTTGGCAGTGAGGATGCCATTACCTGTGAAGACCCCAATTGTGTTAATGCTAGTCATCGAGAAGAAGTCAGCAAGCTGTACAATTATATTTTATCTTGTCTTACTAAGGCTAGTGACATAGTATTTCACAAGCATAACAAAAATTACTCTTTTAACAAACCTGGGTGGAATGACCATGTTTCAGAACTTTACCAGGCATCCCGAGATGCTCGTAGTGTATGGCTGGATCATAACAAACCGAGACAGGGACCCATTTTTGACATGTTCACCAGACTAAAGGCTAGATGCAAGTATGCAATCAGATATATAAAAACAATGAAAATGTATTAAGAAGAGAAGCATTGGCCAAAAACTTTGCTAGCAAAGACACATTGGCCTTCTGGAAGGATATTAAAAAAATGCATAATAGCTGCACACCTCTACCCGTTAGTGTAGATGGGATCTCTGGTACTAATAACATAGCCAATCTTTGGAAAACACATTACCAAACTTTGTTTAACTCTGTTGGGCACCAAGGAAATACCATTGCTGCTACAACAGAGTGTAACAAAGAAGAAAAATATGACACAATTAAAGTTACAAGTGAAAAATCAAGGCTGCAATAAGTAGGCTAGATGCTAACAAATCCTGTGGTTTTGATGGTATATATGCTGAACATTTGAAGTACTCCTCCACTCTCCTCTTGGAGAAACTCAGCAGTTGCTTTACCAGCTTTCTAATCCATGGTTTCCTACCAGAATCTATGATGTCCGTTACCTTGATACCAGTAATTAAAGACAAGGCTGGCAAAATTACATCAAAAGACAACTATAGACCTATTGCCCTTGCCAGTATTGTAAGTAAGATACTAGAGTTAATCATTTTAGACAGAATATCAGTGTATATCTCAACTAATAGTAATCAATTTGGTTTTAAAAAGAATCATGGTACGGACCAGTGCATCTACACTCTGAAGGAGCTAGTGGATGGGTACATCAAAATGAACAGCTCTATTTTTGCATGCTTTCTTGATGCTAGTAAGGCATTTGACAGAGTCTGCCACAATATCCTGTTTGATAAATTAGCAACAAGGGGAGTGCCATCCTATATACTGAGAATCTTGAAGTACTGGTACGCCAATCAAACATTTAATGTAAGATGGGGTAACATTATTTCGGATTCCTTTACAGTAACCAATGGAGTGAGACAGGGTAGTATTCTCTCACCTTACTTATTCAATGTATATATGGATGAATTAAGTGATAAATTGAATAAAGAGCAGATTGGATGTTATGGTGGGAATAAAATCATCAACCATCTCATGTATGCTGATGATCTGGTCATTATTGCACCGTCTTCTGCGGGTCTGAGCAAACTTCTTGATATATGTGAATCTTTTGGTAGTAAACATTGTGTTAAATTCAACCCACTGAAAAGTGCTGTTCTTATATTTAGATCAAAATTACTGTATAAAAGTAAACTGCCAAATTTCTCACTCAATAATCAAATTATTCAAGAAGTAAACAAAATAAAATACCTGGGACACATTATCTCAAACGATTGCTCAGATGATGCAGATATCGGCCGTCAGCGCAGACAGCTATATTTACGTGGTAACACCATCTTGAGAAAATTCCACATGTGTAATTGGGAAACTAAAGTCACTTTGTTCCGGACATATTGTTCCTCTATGTACACGGCCCATTTGTGGTGGAAGTATAAGAGAGCCACCATAAATGGTCTGTGTACATCCTATCATAATACAGTATACTCAAGATGTTCATTGGTCTCTCTAAATATGAAAGCACTAGTATGGTGTGCACACTGTTGCATGTGCAGTGCTGTCGGGCTGTCATCAGGAGACTGGTGTACAGCTTTTCGCAGCGACTGCAATCCTCCAGTAACACGCTGATTGTAGCTCTTTGGTCTAGTGATCATATCTATGAATCCCGTATTATATCTCACTGGCAGAAGCTGCTGCACACATAGTATGTACTGTAATGTAATATATAGGTCTAATTGAACTATGAGCAATGATCTGTGCAATAGGTGTTAACCAACATTGAGCAATAGCCTTAGTTAGCCTATCTGTGTTATATTGTGACAAAATGTGATATGTGCTCTATTCTGTAAATAGGCCTACTGTATTTTTTATTTTATTGTGTCTTTATTAATATATCTTTGTGTATAATTATTATCTGTGCTCTGACGAGAAGTGTATGTGATATGGACCACTAGGTCGTACTGTATTTATACTGTATCTATCTTATGTGTCTGGAATAAAGAATTATTATTATTATTATTATTATAGTACATGTGGCAAAGCTACGAGCGGCTGGCTAGGCCTAGGCAGACGGCATAATAACAGTTGAAATATACACACACACTGGAAATATCACAACAGGAACCACCGCCAACACACCACCGTAGCAATAACTTCCACCCCAGGGAAGACTGACTCGGGACCCAGAAAAAACTTCACTAAGTGAAGAAAAATACGCTGGGAACGTCAGAAAACAAAGCTTACCTCATCAGAAAGATAAAAGGCAGCAATAATTAACGCGTAGTGAAAGCCGCCTGCATCACAAACTAACTCAACTGTGAAAAAGTTCACATGTCCACAACGTGACCACGAGGGTACATCCGAAATAGATGCCCCATACACTCGACCCAAAATACACTGCACTGCGGGCAACCAGCCCAGGACACTCCTGCTACGCCTATCCTAACCTTACTCGATACATCCTGGAGTAAACAAATGAGAAAAAACTCATTAGGGACGCAACGAATGCGGAACCAGCGGAGCGTGGGGAGGCACGTCCGGGCGGGCTGAGCGCAGAGCAGAGGAGAAGGAAGAATGATGCCTGAATCAGCGTCTGGTCAGAAATCCACACAAGTACATCCACGATATGATGGACAGCTTATTGGATAGTTATTCTTATTTTCTTTTTGTTTTTATTTTTTACGAAGTTTTTTCGTAGTGAGAACCCAATTCATAATGACTGAAGCCATGAGTGAGGTCGCGTGCGCTCATGATGAAGGCTCCTCAGTTTTTAAATGCTCTGCGCGGTAGATTCAAAACTACGGCGGATTAGTGTTTGAAGAGGATGCCTTATGTAATAGGCATGTTCGTCAATGATGGAGGGGCCACTAATAAATATACTGTACCTGTATGCGGATGACACTAAGCTGTATAGAAGAGTGAGGAGTAAGGAAGATGTGGGTTTGCTTCAAGGAGATGTGGAGGGTATGAAGGGATGGTCTGAGCATTGGTTAATGCCTTTTCATCCAAAAAAATGCAAGTACATGCGGATTGGGACAAGCAAGATAGACAAGGTAGGATACAGTATGTATGAAGCGATGGAGGAAGTGAATGCAGAAAAGGATATAGGAGTAATGATATACAATAAGTTAAATTTCTCAGAACATTTAGCGGAAAAGATAAACAAAGCCAATAGAATTGTAGGGCTGATAAGGACATTTGTGTCACTTGACGAAGAAATCTTCAGGAATCTCTATACAGCGCTGGTTAGGCCGCACCTGGAATATGCGAACCAGGTGTGGGCTCCATATATGGTAAAGGATATAGAAGCAGTGGAGAAAGTGCAGAGGAGAGCTAGCAAGCTGGTACCAACGTTGAAGAACGCGGTCTATGAGCAGAGGTTGAGGACACTGGGGCTTCCGACACTGGCATATAGGAGAAAGAGAGGGGATATGATAGAGACTTTTAAGATAGTGTCAGGAAAGTACGATAAGGATGTGTGTGAAGGTATCTTCTTGATGCGGGAGGGAACAAGAACGAGAGGACACTCTAAGAAAATTTACAAAGAAAGAAATAGGCTTGAGAAGGCAAAGAACTCATTTTGTGACAGAGTGGTAAATGAGTGGAACGCAGTGCCCCAGTATGTAGTCGATTCCGAATCAATAAGGGAGTTTGAAAGTAATCTTGATAAAGCATGGGGAAGACAAGATTTGAAGTTTGATTATAAAACAAAAATACAGGATAGTAAAAATGTTGCGTCTGCTACCGCCGCCGCCAACACTGTGAACGACCGCAGCAGTGCAAGTACTGGTACTGAGCTGGATACACAGGCCTAGTTTGCCTTTTTCCAGAGGATCAACTGTAAGAATCTGTAAGAAAGTCCTCCCAGTTGCCTGACTTTTCCGAGATTGTTCCGACAGTCTCTATAGTGTCGGATGACGCTCTAAGTTTTCAGAAACCTAAGGGCAGATGACTGTCATAACCGTCTGATATCTCGTATTTTCCCGAGATTTGTCCGACAGTCTCAAACAGTGTCGGACGACGCGCTCACTTTCCCGGAAAGTAAGGGTAAATGTCCGTCAAAACCGGGAATCTAGGGTACGAATAGGGTAGTCTCTGTTTTTTTATGTTCCCTCTTGAGGTCGTACTTTTTCCGTAGTCTCCGTTTTCATGGTTGACTCGGACATCCGCTCGTGAGGTCGTTTTTTTTTTTCCTCTTTCAGGTTTGACACAAGCCGGAGTTCGGACATCTCGGAAAATCGGACATTTCGGAAGTGGACATCCCCCCAATTAGTCCGACGTAGAGAGGGTTTACTGTATGGGTTGTTGAAATGAAGATGAAATTAACCTCCTATTCATACTTGGTATAATCCTGTCACAATTACATGAAAAAGTGTACACACAGCCTCCCTTAACCAATGCACAAAGCACACTGATATGAGTATGGGTGGCAAGGTTTAGATCCTCCTGGAAGCGTCTGGCAACAAGAGGGGTGGGTTGGTGCAACCAACTCAGCCAGTTGTTGTTGTTGTTGCTGTTCCTATGGGTATGGCAGAGATCGCTCAGCTCTCACTCTGATAGACCAGCCCATCACCGACTCAGCCGGTAATATCAATGTGCATACATATGTCGGCCGCCTTGTAGGCCCTTTTTACATAGGACATATATCTACGTTGGCCACAGCGAAAGGGTCTATTTCTTTGGCGTAGACTAGCTACAGCAAAATTATAGCACTTATTTTTATTTACCCATGGAGCCCCACCCAAGTGCAGACTATAAAATTATTGTAATTATTTCTATCAACCCGTGAACCACATCCCAGTAACTTTATTTAATTTATTATTTTTCTTAACATAAAATATATATATTATTATGTTCCTTCCAACAACCAACTATACTCCTAAAATCGATTAATGAAATTTACAAACACATGTGGCAGTCCGTGGATTCGAATCCAGGATGCTCACACCGAAAATCAACACCTTATGCATCGCACCACGAAGACAGTTAAAAGAATGGTGGACACTGCCTACGATTTATTATGCAACTTCGAATCCTGCATATCAATCTAAGCATGTACACACATCCCAACTGCAACTCTCGTAAGCTATGCATATGTGAATGGAAAGAGCAATTAATGGGGCCTTAACCACTAGGGAAGTCCTCTCGATAAATTACCCCTGAACCAATATCAATTATTATGTTCCTTCCAACAACCAACTATACTCCTAAAATCGATTAATGAAATTTACAAACACATGTGGCAGTCCGTGGATTCGAATCCAGGATGCTCACACCGAAAAATCAACACCTTATGCATCGCACCACGAAGACAGTTAAAAGAATGGTGGACACTGCCTACGATTTATTATGCAACTTCGAATCCTGCATATCAATCTAAGCATGTACACACATCCCAACTGCAACTCTCGTAAGCTATGCATATGTGAATGGAAAGAGCAATTAATGGGGCCTTAACCACTAGGAAAGTCCTCTCGATAAATTACCCCTGAACCAATATCAATTATTATGTTCCTTCCAACAACCAACTATACTCCTAAAATCGATTAATGAAATTTACAAACACATGTGGCAGTCCGTGGATTCGAATCCAGGATGCTCACACCGAAAATCAACACCTTATGCATCGCACCACGAAGACAGTTAAAGAATGGTGGACACTGCCTACGATTTATTATGCAACTTCGAATCCTGCATATCAATCTAAGCATGTACACACATCCCAACTGCAACTCTCGTAAGCTATGCATATGTGAATGGAAAGAGCAATTAATGGGGCCCTAACCACTAGGGAAGTCCTCTCGATAAATTACCCCTGAACCAATATCAATTATTATGTTCCTTCCAACAACCAACTATACTCCTAAAATCGATTAATGAAATTTACAAACACATGTGGCAGTCCGTGGATTCGAATCCAGGATGCTCACACCGAAAATCAACACCTTATGCATCGCACCACGAAGACAGTTAAAAGAATGGTAGACACTGCCTACGATTTATTATGCAACTTCGAATCCTGCATATCAATCTAAGCATGTACACACATCCCAACTGCAACTCTCGTAAGCTATGCATATGTGAATGGAAAGAGCAATTAATGGGGCCTTAACCACTAGGGAAGTCCTCTCGATAAATTACCCCTGAACCAATATCAATTATTATGTTCCTTCCAACAACCAACTATACTCCTAAAATCGATTAATGAAATTTACAAACACATGTGGCAGTCCGTGGATTCGAATCCAGGATGCTCACACCGAAAATCAACACCTTATGCATCGCACCACGAAGGACAGTTAAAAGAATGGTGGGCACTGCCTACGATTTATTATGCAACTTCGAATCCTGCATATCAATCTAAGCATGTACACACATCCCAACTGCAACTCTCGTAAGCTATGCATATGTGAATGGAAAGAGCAATTAATGGGGCCTTAACCACTAGGGAAGTCCTCTCGATAAATTACCCCTGAACCAATATCAATTATTATGTTCCTTCCAACAACCAACTATACTCCTAAAATCGATTAATGAAATTTACAAACACATGTGGCAGTCCGTGGATTCGAATCCAGGATGCTCACACCGAAAATCAACACCTTATGCATCGCACCACGAAGACAGTTAAAGAATGGTGGACACTGCCTACGATTTATTATGCAACTTCGAATCCTGCATATCAATCTAAGCATGTACACACATCCCAACTGCAACTCTCGTAAGCTATGCATATGTGAATGGAAAGAGCAATTAATGGGGCCTTAACCACTAGGGAAGTCCTCTCGATAAATTACCCCTGAACCAATATCAATTATTATGTTCCTTCCAACAACCAACTATACTCCTAAAATCGATTAATGAAATTTACAAACACATGTGGCAGTCCGTGGATTCGAATCCAGGATGCTCACACCGAAAATCAACACCTTATGCATCGCACCACGAAGACAGTTAAAAGAATGGTGGACACTGCCTACGATTTATTATGCAACTTCGAATCCTGCATATCAATCTAAGCATGTACACACATCCCAACTGCAACTCTCGTAAGCTATGCATATGTGAATGGAAAGAGCAATTAATGGGGCCTTAACCACTAGGGAAGTCCTCTCGATAAATTACCCCTGAACCAATATCAATTATTATGTTCCTTCCAACAACCAACTATACTCCTAAAATCGATTAATGAAATTTACAAACACATGTGGCAGTCCGTGGATTCGAATCCAGGATGCTCACACCGAAAATCAACACCTTATGCATCGCACCACGAAGACAGTTAAAAGAATGGTGGACACTGCCTACGATTTATTATGCAACTTCGAATCCTGCATATCAATCTAAGCATGTACACACATCCCAACTGCAACTCTCGTAAGCTATGCATATGTGAATGGAAAGAGCAATTAATGGGGCCTTAACCACTAGGGAAGTCCTCTCGATAAATTACCCCTGAACCAATATCAATTATTATGTTCCTTTCCAACAACCAACTATACTCCTAAAATCGATTAATGAAATTTACAAACACATGTGGCAGTCTATGGATTCGAATCCAGGATGCTCACACCGAAAATCAACACCTTATGCATCGCACCACGAAGACAGTTAAAAGAATGGTAGACACTGCCTACGATTTATTATGCAACTTCGAATCCTGCATATCAATCTAAAGCATGTACACACATCCCAACTGCAACTCTCGTAAGCTATGCATATGTGAATGGAAAGAGCAATTAATGGGGCCTTAACCACTAGGGAAGTCCTCTCGATAAATTACCCCTGAACCAATATCAATTATTATGTTCCTTCCAACAACCAACTATACTCCTAAAATCGATTAATGAAATTTACAAACACATGTGGCAGTCCGTGGATTCGAATCCAGGATGCTCACACCGAAAATCAACACCTTATGCATCGCACCACGAAGACAGTTAAAAGAATGGTGGACACTGCCTACGATTTATTATGCAACTTCGAATCCTGCATATCAATCTAAGCATGTACACACATCCCAACTGCAACTCTCGTAAGCTATGCATATGTGAATGGAAAGAGCAATTAATGGGGCCCTAACCACTAGGGAAGTCCTCTCGATAAATTACCCCTGAACCACTATCAATTATTATGTTCCTTCCAACAACCAACTATACTCCTAAAATCGATTAATGAAATTTACAAACACATGTGGCAGTATGGATTCGAATCCAGGATGCTCACACCGAAAATAAACACCTTATGCATCGCACCACGAAGACAGTTAAAGAATGGTAGACACTGCCTACGATTTATTATGCAACTTCGAATCCTGCATATCAATCTAAGCATGTACACAACATCCCAACTGCAACTCTCGTAGCTATGCATATGTGAATGGAAAGAGCAATTAATGGGGCCTTAACCACTAGGGAAGTCCTCTCGATAAATTACCCCTGAACCAATATCAATTATTATGTTCCTTCCAACAACCAACTATACTCCTAAAGCGGTTAATGAAATTTACAAACACATGTGGCAGTCCGTGGATTCGAATCCAGGATGCTCACACCGAAAATCAACACCTTATGCATCGCACCACGAAGACAGTTAAAAGAATGGTGGGACACTGCCTACGATTTATTATGCAACTTCGAATCCTGCATATCAATCTAATCATGTACACACATCCCAACTGCAACTCTCGTAAGCTATGCATATGTTGAAATGGAAAGAGCAATTAATGGGGCCTTCAACCACTACGATGAAGATCCCTCTCGATAAATTACCCCTGAACCAATATCAATTATTATGTTCATTCCAACCAACCAACTATACTCCTAAATATCGATTAATGAAATTTACAAAACACATGTGGCAGTCCGTGGATTCGGAATCCAGGATGCTCAAACAAACCAAAATTAACACCTTATGCATCGCACCACGAAGACAGTTAAAATGAATGGTGGTAACAACTGCCTACGATTTATTATGCAACTTCGAAATCCTGCATTTATCAATCTAAGCAGGTAAACCACCACATTCCCAACTGTCAACTCTCGTGAAGCTATGTATATGTGAAATGGAAAGAGCAACTTAATGGGGCCGTAACCACTAGGGAAGTCCTCATCGA